>OZ023231.1:10139500-10302280 GCA_964006365.1 Trididemnum miniatum
GGTGGATGATCTTCATGGAGGAGATTTGCGTAGTACAAATTTAGCTGTAAAGTGAATGTTCGCGTTGTCATTCATTGAGATGTTTCAAATCCAATGTGAACTATTTTTCTAAATTTCTCGTCCTAAATTGCAAATTTCTTTACCGAACATGTTTAAAAACGGCCAAGAAAAAAAAATTATTTTTGCATTATAATGCATTCGTAAGATGACCTTTTCTGCTGCTATCACGAAGAGTCTGTAGGCAAAATTATCCTTGAAATCGATGGTTTACATTCACAACACATCGCAAGTATCTGTAAGTAGCTTACTCAGCAGTTACGAGAAAACGCGCAACCCCGCTACCTATCCCAAGTACACTACGACCTAGAGTGCACGATAAAGGGTAACCGGTTAACATTTATTTCGACCTATAAGGTCTCATCAGGTGCACTAATCCCCGTTGCTAGCTTCTAGCTCCGCCCTCCAAGGCGTTAAGGTGTGCTGGGAGACTGATCTGCTTACGGGGATTAGTGCACCTGATGATTAGTGTGCCTGATGATTAGTGCACCTGATGAGACCTTACAGATACTTGCGATGTGTTGTGAATGTAATGCTTTTGCTCAGTCAACTGTCCTTTTCATTTGTTAGCATGCAATTAGCACCCATGGATTTGGGATGCGCTCTTGGAGCCCCTGGTGGTTGACCAGGCATGGGTTTTGCAAACCCCGGTGACAGGGATGTGTCTACCGTTCGACTTTGTCGAGCCCCTAGCAGCACGTTGCGCCGGTTGATCGAGTAGTTAACTTACGCGATGAAAAGCTGTCGTTGTTTAAATGCGTTCCCGTGCCTATGGTGACATTTGCTTGTCCATGCATTCGCTCCATGACGTAATGCTCGATCACGTGTATATAAGCAATAGCGTGTTTCATTTTTTCCACATTTTTGAAATTAAATACGTTCGGGTTAATTTGTGATGGGATTTTGGACACTGATTCCAGCAGTAAATTTTTTTGCCATTATGACGTCATTTAGAGGTGGCACCGCGGGTTCGAAATCTACGGGGGACCGAAATTTAGAGATTTGCCATAACTCGGCAACGGAAGGGGATAGAGAGACAAAATTGGTGTCAAAATGCGCAGAAGGGTCGATTTCCTATACCCATCTAAGAGACTTCATGGCTGTATTTTAATCACAAAACGAATTAAATCAAAAAATACGTTTTTTCGCAATTTGTTCGTTTCCTGGCGTAACAATGTTACATTTCCTGCAATTTTTTGAAGTGTTACAAATCTCAGTGTTCCATCACTTCTTTTGTAGCGATACTAAATGAGAGGCATAACGCACAACGTAGTTAGGGGGGAGAGAGGGCACTAAAAATAATATCTAGGCTACGGATTAATAACACCCGAGTCTAATAAATTTTTCTTCGCCAAACTATGTCATGTCGAATGGTGACTTGTCACCTGCACTGATTATTTTGCAGGTATCAAACACACTTCAAACAACAACTTAGTTTAATACACTGACATTAACCCATTACTTGTTACACAGAAATGTACTCAGTCTCGTATCAACAAGGCAATTACATTAGCTGCTCATTTTTTTATATGATATTTAGAGTTTTCCAATTTGTCGCTCAGTAAAACGGTTGTTATTGTTAATGGTCTTCCAGAAAAAAACGGGTATGTTGGCACACATGACACAAGGAGCGAATTGGCTTTGCCCTGTGGAAAAACTTTTCCATCTCGCATTTCGACTTTTCAAAAGATCACAAATTTTCCAAGTCACAGGAAGTGAGTTTTGAGTTTTCACGGCGTCAAAGGGAAGCGGGGGAGAAACTGCAAAAATATGCTTAAGGAGACGTTTTCTGGCGACAGCCGTTGAGAAGTATGGTCCATGAAATACTTACAACGACGTCTGTGACTTATCGTCAATATTATCTCTATAGACAAGCAGCAAAATGTAAACCGGAAGATTCTGTAGATTGTTAGAGATACTCATGAAAGTGAAATTAGATTAAATGTATCGGGAAGCCATTGATCAGTCCTGTTCCTTCAGGTCATGAGCCACTTCCTGTGCCTATTTCCAATATTCCAATATTGCAGAAAAATGCAGCAGATGAAGAAAATATCGATTTTAGGACCGATTAGATGTGCTAGTTGATGTCGGCTTGTTTGACTTACACATTTCTGTGTAACAAGTAATGGGTTAATGTTAATGTATTAAACTAAGTTGTTGTTTAAAGTGTGTTTGATACCCGCGAAATAATCAGTGCAGGTGACAAATCACCATTCGACATAACATAGTTTGGCGAAGAAAAATTTACCGCAAAGCGGAACAGCGCTGTGCCCCCTCTTCTACCCTTACCACGTTACTTTTTTTTATTTTTATTGCACCTTCTTTCTCCTTACTATGTTGTGCGTTATGCCTCTCATTTAGTTTCGCTACAAACGAAGTACGTCTTACTGGAGTGCTTTGCACTGTTGGTGATAGAGAGCTGTTAATGGTTTCAGACCCGACAAGAAGAAGTCGTCATGACTTCCCGTCCAGTAGGCCAGGAAGGACATTGCTTTTTAGTTATTATTGAAGAAAAATTTATTAGGCCCGAATGTTATTAATCAGTAGATATTATTTTTAGCGCCCCCTCTCCCTCCTAACTACGTTGTGCGTTATGCCTCTCATTTAGTATCGCTACAAAAGAAGTGATGGAACACTGAGATTTGTAACACTTCAAAAAATTGCAGGAAATGTAACATTGTTACGCCAGGAAACGAACAAATTGCGAAAAAACGTATTTTTTGATTTAATTCGTTTTGTGATTAAAATACAGCCATGAAGTCTCTTAGATGGGTATAGGAAATCGACCCTTCTGCGCATTTTGACACCAATTTTGTCTCTCTATCCCCTTCCGTTGCCGAGTTATGGCAAATCTCTAAATTTCGGTCCCCCGTAGATTTCGAACCCGCGGTGCCACCTCTAAATGACGTCATAATGGCAAAAAAATTTACCGCTGGAATCAGTGTCCAAAATCCCATCACAAATTAACCCGAACGTATTTAATTTCAAAAATGTGGAAAAAATGACACACCCTAATAAGCAGCGCTTTTTGCTTGTTGCTAGCTTCTAGCTCCGCCCTTTAAGGCGTTAAAGTGTGCTGGCAGACTGATCTGCTTACGGGGATTAGTGCTCCTGATGAGACCTTATAGGTCGAAATAAATGTTAACCGGTTACCCTTTATCGTGCACTCTAGGTCGTAGTGTACTTGGGATAGGTAGCGGGGTTGCGCGTTTTCTCATGACTGCTGAGTAAGCTGCTTACAGATACTTGCGATGTGTTGTGAATGTAATGCTTTTGCTCAGTCAACTGTCCTTTTCAAATCGATGTTTTTATTTCTGTATCATCTGCTTTGGAGCTACGCCCTAAATGAACAGCATTGTTACATTTTGTTTAGAACGATATTCGCCTCAAGGGCCATGCGTTTGAAGCGAGAATATACGCTGAGGATCCTGACAACGATTTCATGCCAGGGGCTGGTACTTTAGCGTATCTTTCTGCTCCGAAAGAAAGCCCCAGTGTTCGCATCGAGACGGGGGTTCGCCAAGGTGACGAGGTTTCCCCCTATTATGACCCGATGATTGCGAAGTTGGTTGTGTCGGGACCAGACAGAATAACTGCATTGAAAGATTTGGAAATGAATTTAAGCCGATACGCTGTTGTTGGCCCTTCTTCTAATATCAAGTTCTTGCATAGGCTTGCCTCAAACGAGCATTTCATTCAAGGTGATGTCCATACTGGCTTCATAGACCAGCACTTTCAGGAGCTATTTCCACCTAAACAGACAAGCATTTCAGATGACTCTGTATGTCGCGCTTCCCTGGCCTATTTTTTAGTGGAAGATTTAAGCAGTTCTAGTTCCACGTCGCCTTTTATGCTTTCGAAAGATTTTAAAGTCAATTTGCCGCCATCTAGAAAGAAAACGTTTAAAATAGATGGACTTGACGTGGCTGTAAATGTGACTCGTCTCGGCCAATCAGGTGTGGAAGAAAAGCGGTTTGAAATCATCATAGACAATCAAACTGATGCAATGAACGTATCAGGACATCTCTTGACTAATAAAGAAGATAATTCAACAGAACTAATCAGTAATGTCAATGGCGTTAAGCAGCGTCATAAAGTGGTCGTGATTCCTGGCGATGTTACCGGAAATGTCGTCACTGCGGATGAGTTTTATCTTTTTCCAACATCTGCTGAAGCTTCTATTCAATTATCTCTTCCCATTCCTAAGTTTTACACGCTCATGGACTCGAAAGGAGCTACGGGTGCGCAACCCATAGCTCCTATGACTGGAAAAATCGAAAAAGTAATGGTCTCGGCTGGTGACGCTGTAACGCAAGGCCAGCCTTTGGTTGTGATGATCGCCATGAAAATGGAACATACAATTCGCTCGCCGCGAGATGGCGTTGTGGAGGAGGTTTCTTGTAGAGAGGGCGGCCAAGCTGATAAAGGTTCGTTATTGGTGAAATTGAAGAGACAAGACGTAGAATAGTTAATTAGTTATGCATTAGCTTTTAGTTTTATTCTCTGATCGTGCATTTATTTCTGTCAGTTCGTTTATCAATCGCGGCCATCAACTCAAAAAAGCTATAATCAATTTTGCGCATTCTTTCCGTTTTTACATGAGACTTTGCGTATACCGTTTTTGTGGAAAAACTTTTTAAAAATGTAAATGGCAAAGCTTATATGTAAACCTAAACAAGGTAGTATTTTTTTCAAACTTGCTATTTCACAAATTGAAAGACTTATGCGAATTCCAACTGTATTAAGAATGTGGTCTAGTTACGCACCCTCATCGGTTTGCTGCCTTTCTTTCCTTTAAAAGATCTTTTTTTTTTTTTTTTGCCAATACTACATACTTCCTGCTTGAATGTGATGGTGTGCGATCAAGAAAACTTGTTTTTTTTTTTTTTGGAATTAGGTAAATCTAATATTTTCAGTATGATTGTGTTAGTCGTTATATCGAAAATTAGGACGTGCTTTTTCGTGGTTTTCGACGCATAGTGGTAGATTAATCGGGTTTTATGTTGATTTCATGAAAAGTTACATTGCACACTATTGAAGCTAGCCTATTTTGTAACTACTTTTCCCCCAGCGGAATAGTAAGTTTGTTAATCCATACTTATTGCTTAGACAGTACGTATGTGGACTTCGGGATGCGATGTTGCGGTTACTTAATTACTACGGGGTGCACTAACACAGCTGGCAGTTGGTGTGTGCAGCAGGCGCAGTGTTTGACCGTTGTGCTTGCCAATTTCTCTTAAATGATTACGCCTAGTTATCTGTAGCTGGTAATCTATACAGTGATACATTTTACCTTGATTCGAGTCATTTAGGCCTACGTTTATTACCTTGAAGCTAATTGGTGTCATTTGTTACTTGATTGCATTTCTGGCCACTCGTAAAGCTATTTCAGATGACGGTGCAGATAGCGAGATAACCCTATTTTTTTCACATAGGCCTACATGGTTCGTCCCTGCAATTTATTTACTTTACAGTGATCAAGGTTTGTCTCATTTTGTCGATAAAATGTGCTGGTTGCAAAGAACTTTTTAAATAAAATCTTGATGACTGCTTCGTTTACTGGTGTCCAATCCAAATAATTATCGTATGTGCGAATCATACAATTTGCAATGGATTGTTTTTGTTCATCATCAATCCTTAGACAACAACTGATCCAGTGTTGATCAGCCTACTTCGTGGCAATCACATAGTTTGATAATGATAATTTAAAGGCACAAAAACACGCAGGAAAACGGTGCGCAAAGAAGTTTGCCTTGTAGTAACATAGCATTCTATGCGAGAGGTCTGAGGTTCGGTTCCCGGTCGCATATTTTAAAGTAGGTGCATTGGATTTTTACTTCCATCGTTGTCGTAACCCATATCGCAAATTGACATAGGAGCCAAGAACGACGAGAATAATATGAAAACCTAGACTGGTGTCGATCCTGACCCCTATTTCATGCCGCTAGTAAAACCCAACCTTGTAGTTTTGATACGAAAACACTATTGCAAATAGAATACTTCGAACAAAACGTTTTTATTTTTCCAATCACCATTCACAGTAATGCACCGATAATTTCACTTATTTCACCATACTTATGAAAAGAGCTGCTTTACGCGCGCTGTTATTTGAGGAAAAATATTTACGCACCAAAGCTCTGAAAATGGTGTAATTAGCAGTAGTACATGATAAAATACAAGGCAAGTAAGTGTGTTCAAGACTTGGTAGGAAACCAATAAATCTGCGGTTATAGACTTAATTCAAAACAAGTATAACAGTTCAAACTTTAAAATGAATCTGTAAACATCTTACGCAAATAGTAAATATTAGTCCATTTAGAAAACAATTTTTTGCTGTACGCATTTTAAACTACCATTATGAATCCGAAATAAGTAAGTTCTACGTAAACAGTCAGGAAAAGCATGATACACGGCTAATTGAGCAGTGAAAACGAAACCACTTGTCATAATATTGCTCAAACTATTGTGTTCAAGATATGCAATAAAAAGTAGCAATGGGCCTACCATCATCTGTGAAGCAGTCTAGAAATACAAACCATTGACGATAAAATACTGACGAAAAACAACAATAACAACGGGGCAATAAAACGTCTAAGCAAACAAGATGAGCAAAGCAGGAGTTGGCTATGTTATTAAGTAGCTTGTGGCAATTTGACAAAAACAGATTTCAACTACGAACACAGTTGGTGTAATATTTTGATGGACTCCGCAATTCGCACTATCAACCATTCTGAAACAAGCCTGGCTTTAGTAATTTATACAATAACACGTGATTAAAGTAAGAATTAAAAAAAATAAAAGGGAAACTTAGGCTTATAATGAAAATAAATTTCATATTGCGAGTTTACTTCATAAAAGTCATGGCATAGCCTAACCTACATGAATCAAATAAAAATTATCCTGTAGCCAGAGTAACAGATTTCGACTTCATAGTCACATTTTTTTGCCTCGCTTTTTAATTGAAATCTTTCAGCGAAAAGACTTTGCTTTAAAAAATAGTTCTCTGCTACAAAATTTTTTCGTAACAATATGCTATCTTATTTTTGAAACACAATTTTCACCTTATTTTACCAATTGGAACCGTACAATTTTGTCTCAAAAATGCCAAAAAGCATAGCCATAAACCTCTAAATTGAGTTGTTTAGTACTAAGGTCAAGTTTGCCCAAGGTGAGCAGAATAGCAAACACACATTGTTTGCACTTCTCTTCATTTGATGGCCGAGTGGTAAGAAATGACCAATTGGTAAGATGACAGAGCGGCAAGTACAGCTCAGACGGCCGAGTGGTAAGAGCGTCGCCTTGGGAGCTGTAGACTTGGGTTTGATTCCAAGTCGGGTCAAACCAATGACTTTAAAATTGATATTCACAGCTTCCCTGCTGGACGCTCAGCAAAAGACAGTGTGAACAACAAGCCAGCAAGTTTACTTGTGCCGTTGGGAAAGGCACTTAGCGGGATTCCCCTATCTTGATGAGGTAGACAGGTGGCCGTCAACTCCTAAGCGAGCTCGTATAGTGCATTGATCGCTTTTTCGTGATGAGAGGATAAATATGCAACTAAATACAAATAATAAAAAAGAAAATTCCAAACTGTACAATGAATTTCGAAATAATGCATTGAGACCCTATTTGACAACTTCTGTTACAATTTTACGGTTTGTTGTCAGCTACAGTAAGTAATACCTTCAGACTTTCATACTTTTAAACTAAGGTCACCGTAGTTCATTCAACTAAACACGGTTTAGCTATATCTGCATAATCTTTTGATTTCAGTACAAACTTAAAATTCGGGAAAAATGCAGTCAGCTCATAAACATGAAGCTATTTTATCTTATCAAAGCGATTCGATATGTGATAAAATTTTTGTGGTTAAATAGGGTATCAAGCCCCTCCTAGGCTGTGAGTTCACTATTTGCTAGTCTGCGTTATCGATTTGGAAATTGTTTTTGCACATATTTTTCTTCTGAGTTTGTTTCTCATTGGGCCCCAAAAAAAAAAAAAAAAGTTGTGTATCTTGATCACTTTACCGCAAGTTTATAACTAAAATTATATTATCTACAGCCTAATGGTGCATGTAGCAGCAGTAGTGAAAATTTACCCCGAGAAACTTGCATTGTAAGCTGTAGCACAACAACAATTTTTTTTAACCCTATAGCATACGTGCTAGTTGATAGAAAATAAAAATATGTGGCGCGTTTAATCTTAGACATGACAAATTTTGTACGCAAATAAGTTGAAATAGTTACGAAAAGTTGTGTACGTCAAAAGTATTAGGAAAAGTCTGTGTTGCCCTCGGGCGATTCTACATCTTCCAACGGAACTCCGCTTTTTAGCCTGGTATCACATGACACTAAAATCACTGCACATACTTAAGGCTCTGCTTCTGGTAATTTCACGGTCACATGCTTTCCATTACTGTGTCTTTTTTCATTCATCAGCTCTTCTTCAATTTCGTGCAGTTCTCTCAAATGAGTGGCGACTTCTCCATTCCATTTAGACTTGTTAGAAACTTTTCCTCGCAATGCCGATTGCTGGTGAGCTAATTTGCGCAAAGCATTTGGTTTGACGATCGATCCATTTTTGCTTGACCTTTTTTGCCGTCCGTTCGGCGTAACTTCCCGATGTGATTCCCGTTTCGAAAATGACTTGGACTCGGGCTTTGAAAATCGTTTGATTGCAAAAGGAATCAATCCCATTACAATTGCGCCCAATATAAAAACACTCCCGCCCATGTAAAAAGCAGCTTCATAAGATTGCGTAGCGTCAAAAATACCCCCAGCCGCCACAGGACCAACAACCATCCCTGAAAAGCAAAGTGGGCTATAAGTTTGCAAAATTTCCAACTTAGTGTCGAAATTTTGGTGACTCGCACGTAACTTGATACGCTTAGTTGTATTTATTAAGAGTGGTACTAAGAAAAATTTACTAAGCCCAAATCATCTGCACCATCATTGGCGCCAGTGGAACACGTACCAACTAACAAAGGCTAATAGAGTCGCAAACATTCAAGTTTTAATTTCGCCAAGTATAGTCTTGTAGCTAAACACATTGTTATCGGTGCGGAAGGTTTGGGGTTCGAATCCCGTGTTGGTCAAATTGGATGCAGCGTCGCCAATGGCTCGCCACCCTTGCGATGTTTCTTCGGGTCTGTGCTGCCCAAGCGCTAAGCCGCGGAGATGGGCCTCGCCACGATCTTGACACGCTGCGGCGTTAACTAGAAAAGCAATGTCCTTCTTGGCCTACTGGACGGGAAGTCATGACGACTTCCTCTTGTTGGGTCGGAGGCTATATCAGCTTTCCATCACCAACAGTGCAAAGCACTCCAGTCAAACGTACCGTGGAGCGGGACGTTTCGGCGTAATAATGAGAGTATAATGAAGATTTCATTCGATTTTTGATAATCTCGTAGCAGGAAATTTTAGCTGGTGTTTAACACTGCGGACGGCGTATAAGCACTACAAGTACAACAGCATGTCTAGGCAAGAAAAGTTGAAGCAACTAAAAAAGGTGAAATTTTCCTACTCACTTATTCAAACATTTTCTCACAGAACGTCAGACTTTGGATCATCTTATTTTTATGTTTCAAAACCAAATAATTTTACCCTTTCTTAAACTAGAATTCCGATAACACACACGACATACCCACTGCCAACATGACGTTAATGTACCCCCACACGTGTTTTCCTGTTTCGTTTCCAAAGAATTGCATAGTTGCGACAAACATGAGAGAATTGAGAACACCAGAGCTGAGACCAGCACCTTAATCATGAAAAACATATGGTAATGCTCAACAAAAGCGATTAAGTATTGTCCTTTTGTTTGTTGGTTGTGGGCAGTGACAATTTTGAAACAGATTGAAAGGAATATTTTACCCCATACCTAACCCCGTTGGCGACTCTGCGTCCAATTTGACCGGCCCAGGAATCGAACCCCAGATCTTCGGCACCGTTAGCGGTGTCTCTAACCACTACACCAACCGCATCCCATAAAATAAAAGATCACAGAAAATTGAAAAAATCTCAGTACATTAAATTAAAGAAAATTACATTCTCGAATATTTAGAGTAGCGCCAATGACTTCATATTTAACAGTTTTGGCTGAGCCGTTTGGAGTCATTGCCAGACGCTACTACACCGCAGACATGCACAATGCACATCGCGAATGAATAAAAGGGCGGTAGCTCATGAAGCCACAGTTACGGAACAGTAGTTTAGCCAAACCGGCCGGTTAGCTCAGTTGAGCACATCCTATCGGTGCGGTAGGTCTGAGGTTCAATTCCCTACCGGTCAATTCAGCACAGTGTCGCCAACTATTCGCCACCGTTGCGACGTTTTTTCGGAGCTGCATTGCCAAAGTGCTAAGCCATGGAGATGAGCCCCGCCACTCCTGACATGCTTCGGCGTAATGCCGTGAGCATAATGAAGATTTGATTTTTTTAAGTAGTGCTTAGTTTTTAGTATTGATTTTTAGTAGGTGTAGTGCTTAGTTTAATTATATAATTTACAACGTTTATTAAAATCATTCCAAAAGAATAATATTTAAACTTACAAATGGCGTAGGTGAACATTGTTCCTAAGGTACGTCCCAAAGGCGTTAAAATAGTTGCGAGTCCCACAAAAGCTGCGCTTCCAGCATAGATGAATCCAAGACTAAAACGGATTTTTCCCGCTCCTACGGCGCACACCAATCTCCCCACAAACTCCGCTATTCCGTAAGCGGTCAAAACCCAAGGTGCAACATTCTCAGGCACCCCAATTGTAGACATGTAGTCAATCTGTAAATCATGAAAGTGTTCATACGTTACTCAAAAATGATTAATCGACTCATTATGTTCGTTTGGTTTTATTACTGGTAACGCAAAAGTAATGAAAAGGTCAAACGTCCTATGAAAATATTGGAAACCCAATCGCTTACGATTTTGCATTGTCGGCGTCTTTTTACATGGATTTCCGGACAAAAATTGTATTTAAATCGCATAATATCTTAAAGCACAGGGCTGCTAAAAATAATCGTTATCTAAATGCTAACTCAGCTTTTTGTAAAGTACAATACAATGTTAATTGTTAATTATAAAAACAGCAGAGTGTTACTGTAACTAGAGGTGCGTTCAACAATATCCGGCGGCAACGCGGCAGGCAAGAACTTTTTTTCGTTCTTGTTTTATCATCCTGCTCACCGGACCATGCAGCTGCTGCATATAACTAATCCTACATAATAAATCAATATATAGTCGCGTGCCCCGCGTCTCGTTGCCGCCAGCAGCGAATTGGCAAACATGACTCAGAACGGGTAAATTAGGGATTCTTACCAAAAATATAAAGGGAAACAAAAACGAAACACTCCAAAGCAACGTTCCCAGCATCCACAAAAGAAAAGCAGGGTTACTGCAAACTGAGCAGTCGAATGCTTTTTTGTTGAAAACGGTTCTTTTGATTTCTTGTGCTGCAAGACTTATTCTACTTTCAGTAGGAAAATTTTGGATTGATTCAGTCAAAGCTTCAATATCCGCTTAAAAAAGAACAACGTTTATATACTGAGAATCGTGGCATATTCTGAGTTGCAGATTTTCAGTTTGCATTTTCCATAATGCGTTTATTCTTTGGCAATACGACCAGTGGTTGATTTTTGAAAGGACGCACGTATAGTCGCTCATTTGACCAACAAATTTATGAACTAAAAACACTCTGACTTTGAGTGTCGGAGTTGTATACAGTGACACGATAGAGAACAAGATTGTTCGGGCGAACAATATTGGTTCGAAAAATGTGCGAAGTTTTCAAACTACCTTAAATCCCTGAACCTCCTTTTGGTATGGTTGTTGCTAATTGACAAAGTTATACTATGGTTGTTGCTAATAGTAATTGATAAAGTTATTTGACCTTTCAATGGTTTTTTCACCTTTGGGAGATTGCATAACGGACATCCATTAATCGGTACCCCAGAAAAGATGTTGGGGTGCCAGGAATGGGGACATTAACTATGTCGCTTGATTCTTTTGCAACGTACTGTTTGTAACTTGATACAGAATTTAAATCAGTTAGTACAAACAACTAACTAAAGAATTATACGGACAGTGCTCTTTGTAAGTGATCTAATACCTTTTTCCAATGAATTAATCTTTGTATGAGCCAACGCTTCTTCTATTGGTTCATCGCCATGACCTTTTTTGTTTTTGTGGTGTCGAATTTTTGTGTGAATGATTTGTTCCCTCGTTTTAACCGGTCTGAAAACCGCCACACATGCTAATCCGATTACCAGAATCCCTCCTGATAATATCTGAAGAGTGTGTCTCCATCCAAAACTTTCAACGAGAGCGCGAGACAGAGGATTAACTAGTAAAGTTCCTGCAATAAAGCAATCTTCGGTTATCATGGACTTAATCTTTCGGCCACAAACAATAAGCGTACAAGTGATTATCCTGTTTGGGGCTGTGTAGCAATATAAAAAATTGTAATATTCTGTCGTCAGCGTTGTTGTAACAACATCGCTAGCATAGCCGTAGATCTTGGGGTTTGATTCCTGGGCCGGTCCGGTCAAATAGATCTTGGGCCGGTCAAATAGGACACAGGGTCGCCAACTGATCGCTATCTTTGACGTTATATCGGGACTGAGTTGTTCAGGCGCTAAGCAACGGAGACGGGCCCAGTGATTCGTTACACGCTTTGGGGTAATACTGCGAATATAGATTCGTTCTTTTTTGCGAAGTAATTTTTACCCGAAAAATAAACAAGGACTATAAAATATTACTACTTACCAAAAGAAACCCCCGCGGACGCCAAGCATGTTGCTAAAGCTTGGTGTTTAAAAGGGAAATATTGACCGGTTAAATTCATGGCGGTATTGTAAACAAAATTGGCAAAAGTACCGAGCATAACGCTGAAACAAAGTAAATATTAAATTTTCTGTGCAAAAGCTTACTAAGTTCTAATCGGTTTCTTTACGAACCAGTAGCGCATCCTGAGATAAGTCGAGGAAAGTTATTTTTTTGGCCTATAGCTACGAACAAACGTAAACAAAATTGGAGTTACGAGTTTATTTTTTTGCCACCATATAGGCATTAGACAATGGCATAGTACGGATCAAGAACCAGCTGTGATGTTGTAGAATTGTTTAGTCAGCTTCTGCCACGTCATCCTATTATTTATTTAAAATTTTTGATAACATTCAATATTTTTTTGTAACAAAATGATTCGAGTTGTTATAAAATGATCACCCATCATTGTCGTATATATCGCTTGGCTAGAACTTATGAAAATAAAAAAATGGTATTATCAATCAGTGAGAGACTTCTGAAGGATTCAAACAAATAATCATAGCGAATATAACAAACTGTTCGGTTCATTTTAGCTCCGTGTAATTTGTGATAAACTGAACATATGAGTTTTTGAAGGTTCATATTTACCCTGTCCACATGTCCAATTTTGTAGGCTTCACGCCCGCGGCTCTGCTTTCTGCATCACAATCATTTTTTTGATGTAAAAACTACTTTTTTAGCTATGACATCAAAAAATCGATTATGATGCAGACACAAGAGCCAAGAACTGTGGGTCTAAAATCCACTAAAATTGGACATGCTGTGGACAGGGTAAACCATCTTTAAAAAAGCAGTTATAGCATTGACAAACTATCGAAAATTTCTAAACGAAAAATACAAACTTACCTGTAAGTCAAAAACAGTAAATACAAAACGGGAGCAAACGATGTAACAATCAAGCTTATAGTGGCCCCTAACACCCCCACAAACGCGACTTTTCGGGCCCCATAAACGGTGAATAAAGGAGTGCTGAAAGGACAAGTCCCAACTGTGAAACTGAAAGCTAGTGAACCAATCCATCCTGCAAAAGTATTGGACTCTGTCAATAATGTTAAGTTAAAACAATCAATCACTAATATTTAAAATGTCATAAACACGTCCAACAGGCTGCTTCGCCACTAAGGCTCTTCAGGGGAGGGGGGAGTGAAACAATAAAGTTTTATTCAAATAAAGCACTGTCAATAATGTAATTTATACAGTCTTCTCATTTCCATTCTTCCATTAAGACCAAGCTGTGGAGATACTATGCATAGATGCAAGCGACAACATAAACTTGTTGGTCAAATGAATTTGTCATGCGCATCTCTTCATGCTTTGGTGTAGGCTTCGGCTTTGCTTTTTAGCATTTTCACCAAAAAGGAAAATTACTTCAAAATTGTACTGTTCGAAAATAGCATCTCTACTAAAATATGGTTGCGTGGCGTCTTTATATTCATTTTCATATTTTACATTTTTTTCAAGCATCTTCGTTTATCGTTCATCAATTTTCGGCTTTTGTTTTTACAATTTTGCTTAAGCATGGAACTTAATGCTAAAAATTGAATAAAGCATAATATAATGGAACCACGTTGTTGGCAAACTCACCTAATTCGGAAACACAAAAGAAAATGGAAAATGATACACGATGTTAATTATAGCTACTTTAAAGGTCTTAATTGTAGCGCAAACAGCTAAATTATAACTTTTTTTATAAAGTTTTCCAATTTTTTAAGCTTTGTTATATTTTCAAAATTTGTCAAGGTGAAAGCGCTCAGCTGGGTACAGGGCAGGGTTGCCAGGTCCAAAAAACAAAAAAATGCCAAACAGCCTAAAAAAAAGGCCAAATTTGTCGATTGTTAGCAGTTTCGAAATTTTTAAATATGCACATGAATATTGGCATCGAAGCTATGTAAAAGTCAAGCACCATTTTTCACTGCCAAACCACTTCAAAAAAGGCCGAAGGCCAACCTGGCAACCCTGGTACAGGGTGAATACCGCTTTTAAAATCTTCGGCATGACATTAATGAGTATCGACCCAGGTTTTCCAAATGCAAAACAAATATTCTGACAATCTGTCCACTGGCGATGATTATGAAGCACATTTAGCGCAATGTCTTTATTACTGACACATATTGATTCGCAACACAGACTCGTTCTTACGCTCAAACATGTTTGTGCGCTCGCCGCTTTTCGCTGTCAATAAAATAAGAGAGGAGAAAATGCTCGTAAATGACAAGTGCGGTACGGCGAATATTATGAAGCGCCGTTTGGAAAAAAAAAATTTAGGTTTTTTCACATGCTTTTTCCACCAGTTTAAGCAACAGTTTGTCCATAGGAAATTTCCTGTGTATATATAAGAAAAATATGTGGTTTAAAATAGTCAAAAACACTGACACAAAATATATAGGAAATTTCCTATATAAGACAAATTATTGCACAAATTAGCCAAAAAAAGCAGCGCAAAACATACAGGAAATTTCCTATATATTACATAAGACAAATTATAGCTCAAATTAGCCAAAAAAAAGCAGCGCAAAACGTATAAGAAAAATCCTATAAGACAAATTATTGCTCAGATTAGCCAAAAAACACAGCGCAAAACATATAATTTGTCTTATACATTATATATAAAAATTTCCTATATGTTTTGCACTGCTTTTTTTGGCTGATTTGTGCAATAATTTGTCTTATATATTATATAGGAAATTTCCTGTGTATATATAGGACAAATATGTGGTTTAAAATAGCCAAAAAGACTGACGCAAAATATATCAGAAATTTAGACGATTTATTGCTAAAATTAGTCAAAAAAGCAGCGCAAAACACATAGAAAGTTTCCTGCTGGATTATATTTCCAACCGGATTAAATTTCCAGCTTGAATTTGTTCGATCCTGAAAGCCGAGGTAACGTGACTTATCAGGCAAAGAACTCGCGAAGGTGTGCGCATCGCGTGATCACTCACAGGTAAGAACAATGAGATACCAAAATTACGCGCTCGATTTACCCCCGTAGAGAAGTAACTTTATCTTAAGATAAAATTGTATATCGCCTTTAAAAAACTAGAAAAGTACCTTTTATTAGATTTGAAAAAAATAACTCTTTTAATTGCGTCAAATATCTCTTACTGTCGCAAAAAGTATGGATTATTTTAAACAAAATTTTATCCAGGTTTATTTTCATTACTAAATTTATGAGAAGCTAGAAAGTGTAGGCAGTAGATACCCGCCGTGTTTAAAATTGGATATATCTGATGATATCAACGAATCAGTGCTTCGAATGAAAACCCAGTTTCTTTAAACAAAGAGCCGTGACGCAGAAATGCTGACAAAATGTTGGAAAATTTCCGTTTACTGGTAGTTTTACGTTTTTATTTTTGCAAAAAAGTTTCTACTATTTATAAGGCTTTGACTGTGTTCATTGCATATTGGTAGAAATGGAAAAGCACGGTTAAAATTAATGTAGTTAAGTTTCAAAATCCATCATTTAACCTCTTTACTTCACCGGTATTGCTTAAAAAATACCTGCAATAGACTTTCTTTTAATTTTGTGGTTATTAGATTATAGTTGGAAGCTATTATGAAAACTTTTGTGGTCACTGTTAGATAAATAAACTCCAATCTAAACAAGGCTGATCTGCTAATCCACTTTTTGCACAAGCTAAATGTCAACTTGAATTATAATTCTCCATTTAGCTTAGTTGTGCATTTACCAAGGCATAGGTTGTCAAATTGCAGAAATAAAACTCTGACCAAATTCTGACCAGCAATGTGCTATTGTAACCACAGTTGTCAATCGGGCTCAGGCTTTTCGGGTCGAGCTTGGGCTGGGATTTTGAAATTTTTTCGGACTTTAAACGGGCCTTAGGCCCGAGCAAAATCGAGATTTTCGGTGAGTGATGGGGCTTTCGTGATTGCTGCAATAAAGCAAAAGGAACACCTGGTACAAACATTGCTCTGCCTAATTGGGGTGACCGTGGATAGGTAAAACTCAATTTCTTTTTCATTAAAATTTCTTCAAAATTTAAAGAGATGCTTTTTTTCGTTTCGGGTTTAAATCGGGCTCAGACTGGTTGCTAAATTAGGATTTGAGCTCGGGTCGAGTTCGGACTTGAAAAATCGGGTTCGGGCTCAACATCTTCGGCCAGTTGACAATTTTGATTATAACAACACTACGATGAAAAATATTTAAAATCTCGGACTTACAAGAAACAAAATACTCTTTTTTAACAAATCTTGCGTATGTGTGTTTAGCATTATAGTTATATTCTTTACTGAATTTATGCAGCATATTTTTTCACTAACAAAAATTGGTGCCACCAGGCGAAGCATCAGCCCAGACGGGATCCTACTAAACGAAGGACTGAAACACAGTAAAGGACGACAAAGGACCTTAAATTGATGTACTAAACACCGCAAAGTACGACAAAGGACTTTAAAACCCTAACCCTAATCTAACCCTAACTCTAGCCCTAACCTAACCCTTGCCCAACCCTAATTTAAAGTTCTTCGTCGTTCTTTGTTATGGCATGATTTCAAGTCCTTGGTTGTTCTTTGCAGTGTTTAGCAGATCACTTTAAGGTCGTTTGCCATTCCTTTGCGATGTTTAGTGCATCCACTTGAGGTCCTTTGTCGTCCTTTGCGTCGTTTCAGTCCTTTGTGGTATTTAGTAGGACCGGCACATACGTCGTCAGAAAACTGGACATTTTTTCGTTTTCAATCTCAAAAAATTGACGAACATGTGTAGGAGACTGAGAAACACAGGACTACTGGTGCTTGTATATTTCTCTCAATGGCGTACACTGGGGGAGGTGCTATCCTTGTAGACTACGTTCGTGTTATTAGCCGCTTCCTTTGTATTGCAGAAAGCAGGCTTAACTCTTTACCCTTGCTTTTATAGCGTTCGAGGAGCAAGGCAATAAGGTCACTCAAGATTTCGCATAACCACAAGATCGAATGTTAATCAAGAACTTGTTTCTTTCAGTCGCGTCATGCTAGACCTAAATGAACAACACATCCCGCAAATGCCGTTAGCTGTTTACGCTTCTCGCACAGGTGACGTTTACAAGGGAGGAAGACGTATAGACTTGGCAGGAAATCTAATAAGTGCGGTCGCTGGGTTTTGCAAGCTGCAATAACGCGCGTACTGTTATGTGCTGCATTGCGGTAATCTTTCATCGAACATGCAGCACAAAGTAGGAACATTGTGCATTAAAATATGGTAAGGTAAGAATGATAAGCTCTTGTATTACAATTTACAACTAAAAATGTTTAATGCCAAAAGTAAATGACCGTTAAAAATTTGAACAAGCTGAGCTAATTGTTCAAATTCGACTCCTACCGTTCTCGTGAGAATTAAACAGAGCTGTCAAATTTACAGCAACGACATAAAAACAGGAGTTTGTTCGAAAGCATCCTAAACATGACATAATGACAGTGTCGTTTAAGGCTGTTTCATATCTTGACCACAAAAGGAAAAACTACGATTTTCTCATGCAAAAGACAGAGATCAACGCTTTAGCGTCGTTTATATTTTCTCACTGGAAAAAGGTTTTTGTAAAAATTTCCTCCCTATATCATTTTTATTAACTTTTGCGAGTGTTTTAATTTATGTTTGACGTTTGGTATTTTTACGGTAATGTATTGTCAGGTAATAAAAAGTCCAAATTTCTAACAGTGCACGTAAAGCCTGTGCCCAACCAATTGTAAAAATGCAACTTATTTAAGTTGTTGGTGTTATCAGCAACGATTACTGCTCTGATGATATCTGGAGAGCCGAAACTGTGTTCACTGGTGAGAGTGCTACTTTAGGCATTGTTTGTCACTCTCTTTATCGTGCGAACAGCTTATATTTAGAACATCACAAGGCTTGCAAAGAACCGTCATTTCGAATCTTCCACCGCAATTGCATAATCAGCAAAGTATCACAAGATGAAAATAACTTCAAATTGCACAAATCAAATAATATCAATGGGTTTTGCAAATTCTTTTCATGGTTTATGCAACGTTGTAATCAGCTTTTTCACCAATCAGCGCTTGAGGTGACAGTCCAAACGATTTGGACTATCCAGGAAGTAAGCAAAGCTTTTATTAGTCATCTACAGTTTAAACAAAGCAATATCGACGACAAATTACTTGTTCTCGAAAGTGATGATATCATCAAATTACTAATTCAATAGCTCTGAGGCCTGGAGAATAAGCAGCATTTTCTAAACTCTTGTATTAATAGTTATCTCTCCTAGATTTTACTATTACGACCGTACACCAAAACAGATAACTTACAGTAATGTAGTAGAAAATTAAAAATGTTTTAAATCGAAAAATCATATCTTTATTATACTTGCGGTATTGCCTGAAACGTGCAACGAGTAGTGTGGTTCATATACGCTATTTAACGCCAAGGCAACACAGCTTCAAATTACGAAGAAATGTCGCAGCGGTGGCGAGTCTTTGGTGACACTGTGTCAGATTTGACAGGCTCTGGAATCGAACTGTGCACTTTCCGCCCAGTTAGCGATGTCTTGAACCACCACGCCATCTGGCCAGTCAACATCGACCATATGTCTTTCATGACAAAACCACCAGCAGAGAGGCGCACCAAAGCCGCAGTCACACGAGGCGAGTCACTCGCGCGAGTATTTACTCGCAAAAGTGGTCACACGTAGCGAGTTACTCGCGCGAGTAATAGGCTGAGAGAGACGTACCCGCGCATTTGTTACTGCGCAACCGTTCGCGCCAATATTCCCGCCATTTAAACTGTTGTTCTTTTGCGAAACAACAATTTGATTTATTCATATACCGGTACTAGCTTTGAGAATATGCCACCAGTTCAGCGCCGAGTTGTTAATCGTTTAATTCGGTTTGCATGCACCGAAATATCGCAAGAGATTTTGAATGAGCTTGAATCTAAAAAAAAAAGAAAGTGGGTGAAAGCATGGGTCATTCCCCTTTTAATTGACCATTCCACTTTTAATTGACTTCTTTACTTTATTCACCTCCATTCTATAACTATCCTTGATGTTTTTGATCTTTTTCTTTAAAGCCTCCACATCAGCAGTTTCAACACCAGCAGCACTAAGTTCTTGCATTAATTTTTTCAAACTTGCTTCTCTGGCATTACGAATACAGTATTGAGGATGGCTGGTATTCCATAGGCACTCGAAATTTCGGAAAATATCCAAAAAATTAACGATATCTGCATTAGACCACTTCATGACTGAGTAATTTCTTTTCAAAACACACCATATGTAGCTGTTACGTTCTCGGAAAATTCTTCTTTCACATACAAAAATGAATTTTCTTTGATCTTCCATAACCTCCCTTGGGCTTGAAACGTCATAAAGCTCATTCTTCTTTATTGCATAAAACATAATTTTCTTTGATCTCACAAATCTTTGCTTTTGTAAGTTTCTGTGACCTGACCCCCTATCAACTTATAATGGTTTGCCTAATGTCGATTTTTGGTTCTCGCATGCGGTTTTAATTCAACATTAGAAGATAGCGAGCTTTCGGTTTATTATAGCGAGTGACGCCGGCTTTGTTGACAAATATTCTTGCTTTTTGTTTTCAGAGTTATTTAAATGCGTCCTTTTTAATAACAATCAAAGCTTATAAGTTGATACTGAGATTTGTTGGCGGTGGTACGCTGCAGCTCGGCTCCGTTTGAACAGGATTCAAACCCATGTCAGATTTTTTAAGCCGGCGATGGCACACACACGGGGATTTCCCAAGCTACTCGCGCGAGTAAAGTTGAACATGTTCAACTCTACTCGCGCGAGTGATTTTTACTCGCGCGAGTAATTTTTTGTTGCGAGTAGGTGGTCACACGAAGCGAATTACTCGCGCGAGCTACTCGCGCGAGTAACTCGCCTCGTGTGACTGGGCCTTAAGGTTGGGTGTCGTCTAGTGATAACGCGAGTAATGGCCAGTATTTTTGCACACATCGCTAAAGCAGACCAAGTATCTTTGATAAGGTCGTGCGCACAATGTGTGCTGCGCTTTTTTTGCAGAGCCGTCGCCGGTCGAGAAAGCGATCCAACTCGGCCAACATGAAGTTTTCAGTTAGGCATCAACTTAAAAAAAAAAAAAAAAGGCATCAACTTAAGCTGAACCATTATTATTGATTTATCGCTGAATCATTTATCGACTTAAGCTTAAGCTGAATTCATTTTCTAAGCCCGCGCCATCATAACAAACTTAACTTTGAATGTAATTTCTATTTGTTCCAGATTCCAAAAAGGCTCAGCTTTAAACAAATGAGAGCAACCTGGGACCATGGAAAAATGGGGTGGCCAGAGCAAGGGTGGAAAAATAATACAAATTCAGATTTTTTGGCTAAAAAGTAACAAATACCCAGACTATCAGCACAAACACCAACCTGCTTCCAGTTTAGTTGCATTGAATTCATCGGTAAGAGCAGATACAATTGTTCCAAAACTGGAAAGAACTCCGGCGATGGGGATCATGACAATCCATGACGCAATCACCACGGCCCAGCCCCATTTTTGAGGCCGATCATACGGGTCTCTATAAATAAAATATAAATGATCTATGAAAGTTGTAAAGTAATATAAAATTTCAAAATGTAGCCAAATGACTGAAGAAGATTAAATTTTGAGTTTCTTTACCACACCACAAAACGTACATGCACGGCGCAGATTAAATTTTCCATGTTAGAAGTAAGTATTATTCAGTTGTTGATTCCGGAGTTTTACTTTATTCTAACATAATTCCGTTTTTATTCTTGATATGGCATAAATAACTAAGATTATTTTGAAATTACGTTGAAAAAAAATTCAACAATAAAAATTGAAGGAGACTGCGAAGTGAGCATGCGCTCTTCGAGTCAGCAGCCACCCGGTATATATGTAAAATGCGATCGGCTCTAGCCGTAAAGCAAACGCGTCGCGTAGGATCTGTAATCTGCGCGCGGCACCGCTGGGTTATGGCGCTAATGCAAATTTAGAGCACAACGTGCAATGGCCTATCTTTTCACGTAGAATCAAAAAAACTTTTACTAAATATAACGAAAAAATTACTTTTCGGGGCTAATACATTCTCGTTCGTGTGATTTGTCGTTTTCCATGATGATGTCAAGTGAGCCGAAACCCAAAGTCACGTGAGAAGTGGTAGGAGAAGAGAGAAAATCACGACGATACAAATCTCCAGAAGAAAATGTAACACTTCCAGGTTTGGTCATATTTGAATTCAGTTTTTCTTTGCTAGTTCCGAACAGTGTCGGAAGTTTTTGCACATCTTCGGAGTCTTGCAACAACGGGTCTTTTAGGTGATTATAGCAAGTCGGATCATAGCATTCGTTTAAACTTTCTTCGGACGCTTGCGAAATTATTATCGCAGGAGTGGGTTGACTAGATTCAACGTGATCTGAATTATGGATCTCTCCAGACCCATTTCCACTGGTTGCGTTTTTGTTCCGCATATTGAAAAACCCAAAAATGAGTTCCAAAATTATAAAAGACAAGTTTATTAAACTATCAAGATAATTACGGCACTAAATTATCTGTAAAACTGCAATCGTAAAATTTCTTAAGCAATTGAGTCTGACAACTGATCTGGGGTTGCAGGGCTTGCATCGTACCGGTTTCTAGCCACCTGACAATTTCTTTTTCAGATGGTACTATCTCGTAAGTAACCCTGCCGCAAAATCTACCTCTTTTTTGTTAACATATTTTTCTTACCAACCTATGCATTGAACAAGCAACATAAACTATGATAAGATCGATGGCTAACGTAGCTTATCTTGGATTCACCTGCAATCAATGCAGCACCTAAGCATCAACCTCAGCATTACCACTGGCCAGAGGAAACAGCTGTTCACCAACTGACGTCACATCCACTGAATATTTCACAATGCCAGAGGTCAGATATTACGCAATCCGATTGTCAATGCAGTGAAAGAAAAAGCGACAGTCCCTAAATAGAGGCCTAACGACTTAACTGCCATGCATATGCAGCAGCAACAGGTTATATATAGAAATAATGATGAAATGCCGGTATCTATGCCATTGAAGCTCATCAGCCTTCGCACCTTTTCATTAATCCGGCTCAAAAAACAACCAGTAAAACTTGCATACAACATTGACCACCAATTGTAAATTGGTATTTTGCAACATCTCGACCCTTAAGATGGAATTTCAGGTCTTAACAATGTAGTTGCAATCATCCCTATGTTTCAAACTTTTTGAAAAGAACACGATGATTTGAGGGTTGATGATAGAAGATCTTCTCCATCCGTTACAACATTACTGTATGTTATTGCGCAAGCAAAAACTTTCGAAACGCCACTGTTACTCCAGTAAGGCGTTCCCGTAAGCGCTAGCCAAACGTCTCAAAAACCGGGTCCTACTAAACACCGCAAAGGACGACAAATGGACTTCAAATTGATGTACTAAACACCGCAAAGAACGACAAAGGACTTGATAACCCTAACCCTAATCTAACCCTAGCCCTAACCTAACCCTAATTTAAAGTCCTTTGTCGTTCTTTGTTATGGTATTATTCCAAGACCTTTGTTGTTCTTTGCGGAGTTTAGTAGATCAATTTGATGTTCGTAGTCGCTTTTTTGCGATGTTTAGTAGGACCGTCAAAAACCACTAGCAGAAACCGGTAAGTTTAAATTCAACTTAGTTAACTACAAGACTGCTCAGTACGCTCATGACCGTACCAAAGGGGAAGCAACAGGGGGCATTGGGGCAATGTTCCCAAAAATTATATGCTCAGTCCAACCTACGGCCTTTATTCCGATGACTTTTCCGGATTGATCTGCACGACTTTTTGAGGGGGAAATATGACTGTTATTCTTCCACAAATAGTCGCGCAAGACACGCTTTTTTAGAAAACATCTTACATGCCCATCTAATACAAGCGCTGTGCTGATCTGCCTATGAGTAGCCTATACAGACAAAAATGCACGGTATATCTTTCGCAGGCACTGTATAAAGGATAGTGTGCGAAAATAAACGTATTCGTTTTGGCACGATAAAAAATTGGAAGTTAACTGGAACTTAATTGCAAATATCCCTGTCAAGAAACTGCTGAAAACACTTTGGCGGACGTACCCAGTTCAGGGTAAGCTTAACGGTGACAATGGCACCAGAAGTAAAACAAAACCTCAGAAATAGGAATCGTAATTCTCAAATGTTTTAACTAAACTCGTTGGGTGTTTGCCACCACAGAAAAAGACGCAAGCGCAGACGGAGTGCCAGCACCAACTAAACTCACCGAGCACAGGCAAGCTTAAATTTTCTATTGATATTAATTGATTTTATCGGAAAGTACGGTTTTTGATTCTACTTTTATTAAAGCAATTCAAGATACGTTGCTTCCGGATGTAAAACCATTAATTTTGTATTTTAAAATTTTCTCTTGTTTTCGTAAACCACGAGTCAAAATTTCAATCATTTTTTTTTCTCAAACACAGGTGACTATACAGTTATAACTGCACTTGGAGCTGGCCGAGTGGTTGGTGCATTGGGCTCCGGATCAGGTTTCGCGGATTCGACGCTCACCTAGGTCATTTTCTATGCTGCACATACTTCACTAATACAAAAACCTGAGCTGCAATTATGTGGTTTAAAAAAAAGGTTACAATTACAACTAGGCTGCATGAAAATTTTACTAGTATCAGAAAACAGAGGAAAAGTTCGCTCACTGAACTTAACCATGCAAGAAATGAATATTTTTCTTCCCCCAAAATAAGATCTTGTCTTTACACTCACAGTCACGCGTCGCTTTTCAACACTACGTTACTCTGAACGTATCTACTGGGCTACAATGCTACAGTCGCACTCAACTTAGCTTCTTAAAACAACAGCGTGTTGATTGAGATTTCAAAACCAGCAAAGCTGTTGCTCAATAATTCATCTGTTGGTGCTTTTTACTTTTTTTTTCGTTTCTCCTATTGAAGTAGTTGCGACACTTCAGCAGCAATTCCATCGTCTGGTTTTCACATTACAACTTCTATCCGTTAAATATTATTTTACATCTATGCTTATTTCTCTTTAAAAATATGGTCTATTAAGGTTGTTACACTCTATTCTATTCTCTGGCATCCATCGACTGATTAGGCTCAAGGCTACTGCGGTTAGAAGTGCTTACGAACTGGTTTTATGACGACTGTGCAAACTGTAAAAAGTAATAAACATAAACTTGGTTAGCTTTCAAATCTTTAGCGTTCTTGTTTGTTTACGGTATCTGTTTGTGCTTTGTGATGGCAAGAAAGCAAATATACAACAACCAATCCGCTTCAACAGACCTAGCTTTTAGAAATCAACATCTCTTTATGCTTAGCATGAACACATGTGAAGATTTTTCAACAACATATTGCGTCATTCAACCTCGCGCGCTGCTAGCTCCCAACAATAGAGCAGCGCTCAATCAGCTGATTTGGCTGAGGAAAAGAAAGAGACATGAAGATAATAAAAGAAATAAACCGCATTTATTCGTAGGAGCAAATGGAGAAGGTTTTTATTATTTTTTTGAAAAGCTACAGCTGATAAATGAATCGATAGCTCAGATATTACGAAATTTTGAGCGGATCTTTTTGACAATAGCATTTCTGTAAGCAAACTTTGCTTTATTGCGCAAGAAAACCCTTTTCCTAAATAATAAAAAGTTTCTTTTGGTTTCGGTATGTTAATAGCTTCTCAGATAAGTTGCGGTTATTAAATAAACGAAGGTTAACTCCCAGCTGTGGGCATGCAAAAACTTTATGCTCAGCATGTCAGCATATGCACCGCTGCATAGGGAGCCAATCTTAACACTTTCGAAAAAAACTTTGGATGTGTTTGATATAGCTAATCCTGCCTGCTGCCCCTCAGTCAAACCGAGCAAGACCCACTCAAAGAATCTAACCAACAAAAGAATTATGAAGAAAGAATCAGAATGTTTCGAATTATTTTTAACCTTTCAAGCTATTTTACATTTTTGGGATAATTTTTTTTAAATTGTTATCTGTTACTCTGAAGTTTCGTTTGATAGCAACTATCAACAGCTCGAGAGTATGTTGTAGTGTTTTATTACTAAAATTAATAAAAATTGCCGCAAAAAATGTATGTCTATAAACGGAGGCTTTGCAGACTTGTAGCTTATTTTTCTGCACATCTTTGAACTTCCAAAAATTTTTTTCAGCGTTTTTGACATCCATTAAATTTATCAACACTATTTTTCTTCACGTAAATACCATTCTTTAACCCTATGACTCATTATCCTGCAGTTTGCTTTATTTCAAATTTGGCCATTTTTAAAAATGAAATCATTGTAGCAAGCCTTTTCTCTTCACTTTCAAATATTGTTGAATCCCACTTAAAGTTAAGCCGAACACTTAACTTAATGTAACTGCTTGATCAAGCATTACGATTATTACGCAAGAAAACCCATCACAGTCACAAAGATTTCATGTCTCAAGAGCTAATCGCAAAGTGTGAAACAATTTCGTTTTTGACTCTGGAAAGCCATTAGCGAAAACTCTCGTAAAAACATACCGTAATCAATATAACTACTGGGGAAGAATTGCTTGGTTCATGAGCTGAATAACTTATGCGCTTAAATCAAGTGAATCGATTTTAATCAGGTAAGTGCTGCACCGTCTGTTAGAGTAATAAATAAGCCGAACCCCGTTGGGCCTGTTTGACTGTTCAACGCGGCTGAAGCAATTGCCGCGATGGATGCAGCTCTTTAGGTAAAATGCTCAATTTAAAACATCAATTGAAGATGTCCAATGTCCATGCATAATCACGTAAATCGCTACCCTACTCAAAAACTATGAATCTTCCTCACCTGGGCTGCGAATATTGTGTTTTGGTAATCGTTGCCGTTACGCTGCGAACTCCCAACACGATCCTTATCTCCCGAAAATGTCAATTCATCCCGTTGGCCGTCCACTGCTTTCCTGTTTGCTTGTAATTTGCTCGACTTATCTTAACTCCCTGGAATGGCGAATGGAGTTCGTTGACATAACCCCTATGCGTTAAATTACTTAGTGCTAGTCTTATTCCCAAGCACCTACCGTAACATGGTGTTGCTATTTTCTAGGATGCAGAGATTCAAGGCAATGGCGTCGCTAGGAATGGTAACAACCGGGGCGGAGCTTTATGGTGTCACCCGTCTTGCAAGAAACAATAAACTATTCAACGTTTAAAGGCTGGAAGCCAATGGAGGGCATAAGCTATTTTGCTTATCGAATTTTGCATTGCAAGATAGACATTGAGAACTCGAAGTTGGGGCGAGTTGAAAAAAAGTTGGGGTTTGTTATGGACTAATTTGCGCTAGTAGTCTGTTGTTATATAGCATATCTTGTGATATTATGCCGAAGGGCACTCCAACAAGTTTTGGGGGCCCATTTTCGCGGGTTTACATCTCAGGAACACCGCATTAAACCCATAAATAAACGAGCTAGCGGTAGCGAGCCGGACCACCGGCCACATTCTATCCCATATAACTGACCCGGAAACCCTAACTTCACGTTCTAAATCCCTATAATTCCGGCTGTGTTACTCAAAACCTACGCCACCAAACTACACTTTATAATTCATTACACACTTCGACGCAATACCGCCAGGCAAATCTTATGGCGAAAACATCGAAATAAACGAATAAAATAAAAAAACGACTCTGACCATAAATAGATCTTCGTTTCACCAACACATGCAGTTTCAATTTTTATCACATACAGATTTCTCTCTAGCTAAGACAGATCCTCAAGACTCGTATATCGAACAAGTCGGACTACAACCGAGAAAAAAAATACTCGACGACTCAAAAAAGTGTTGGGCCCACCATCGGCTGTTTTCTTTGACAGCGATATCGGTACCTTGTTTTTTACTCATTGGATAAGTTAGTCGAAATAGCTTCATCACATCACGCAGATGATTTGTTTTCAAAAACATTAAACACAAAAAAAAACAACGTAAATTAGCTTTTTTTACATGTGATGAAGGCATAAATGTAGCCTAGTAATTAAACAAAATAGCCTAGGCTATGTTATCACAGCTAAGTATTTGGTACTGAATTACATCGCCCCATATCTACATGTTTATGGGGTGGGTTGGACCTAAAGAACGTCCTTTGTGTTGTAGCTTTCAAAAATATCGGCTTCATCGTCTGGCTGCTGAGATTGTCCACTTAGCTTCACAAAACGAAGCATTGATCGAATGGTCTTTCGCTGTTCCTTCCAGCGCATGTCTTATAAAGCGTTTGGAAAATAAACTTGACTTGATCCTTCATATTCTTTCAATGCTTCTTTCATTGCTTTTCGAACTTTTCTTTGCTGAAAACCACTTCGTTTTTTTTGATTTACAGTATGTACCCCCCACGGCATATCAGAGTGATTTACAATATTCTTTTCCTAGCATGAATATTATGTAACTTTCTTACAACGTACTTTTGACTTACAAGAATGATTGATAACTATGAGTTTGTACTTCGCTGCTTACTGGAGTTTTCCACTTAATGTACCCTCCAAGTTAATATACCATAGGTATATTAACTGGAAACAGGTGCTAGTCCAGAGGTGACGAACAAGAAACACGCAACCGGCGAATTGATATTACGAAATTAGATTTGTTTTTGAGCTGACTTCCATCGAAAAATTGGTTTTGGGTACATGAGAAAGCAAGAGCGAAGTTCTTAAAGTGACATTAATTTCTTTCTTTGATCTTGCTTCAATAACGTGTCAAGCATTAACGTGCTTTACAACTGATGGATCGAATCGACTTTTCAAACATTCTGCGCAAGTTAGATAATTTCGATTCCCAGCAGGTTGGGGGAAATTTTAAGCATACTATGAGACCGCACTCTGCAGGCCTACCCACGTCATGGTTTTCTTAAAGCCGCGGCTTTGATGGCAAACTGAGTTTTACTCTTAAAAATCGTCTGTTGGTTGTTTTTTTGGTGCTTTTCAACGCACTTTTATTTCTGACAAAAAGTTAAGGAGTTTAGAACAGAATTGAAATGTAGTAAAGTTTTAATTGAGATAATATTATTTTATCCCAAGCCTTATTAATCCTACTTTTAATACAAACACAACTGATCTTGCAGGAACTATTGCTACCTGCTGACTCTGCTGTCTCCGACTATAATGCTACTACCGCTTCTACTAACTAGCATTTCAAAGCGAGATGCAGACTTTTCTGGAGCAGTAGACCACTTGACCTTTTTCGTTTGATTCGGGTGTTTTTCGTTCCCCTTTCATATTTAGTCTAACCAGTGGCGTACGCACGAAAAGAGGGATGAGGGGGGGGGGTTCGAGAGTCAACCCCCCCTCCCCCATTGACGATTGAAAAAAAAGAAAACTTCCTTTTTTGAAACGATCCGTCTTTTTTCATACAGAGATTGCCGAAATTGCTATCAATTATCAATATCATGTTTTTCTGTGCTTTTCAACTTGCTTGTGCTATACAATCTTGAAAAACTTTCATTGTGATGCAATAATACTGGTAGTCAAACTTTTCTGGTGCGTTGCGTTTGACGTTGACGATTGCAGAAAAAGTGACACTTTTTCTTCGAGACGAACCAAATTTTCTTCGTGCGGAGCTTGCCGAAATTGCTGTCATGTGTTTTTCTGTTCTGTTCCACTTTCTAATTCAATTTCGAGAAACTTTTATTATGATGCGATGCAACAATACCGTTAATCCAACTTTTTTGATGTGTTTTGCTTGAACCGCATTTTTGTCATTGATGCTGTTGCGAAGCAACTAGTTAGTAGGAGTTTCCTTAAATACGGTGTATCTGCAGTAGCTATATGGCTGCGCACAACATTTTTTTAGAAAACCTAATCTTCACTGTACTGGTTTCATTAAAGTCGCTATAGTACTGCAGCGTGGTAGCCAGTGGCGGGGCCCGATCCCGCGGTTTAACGCCTGGACAACGCAGCTCCGAAAAAACCTCGCAGCGGTGGCGAGCCGCTAGCTACGCTGTGTCCGATTTCGCCGGCCTGGGAATTGAACCTCAGACCTTCCGCATCGATAGCGACATTTTTAACACTGCGCGATAACCGGTCGGTTTGTTGAAAAATAATTATAATATAAAAATCTAAATTGACACTGCCTTAAGAGCTAAAATTAAAATATAAATACTGCCAAGGAAGACCAGACCAACGACAGATTTAAAGAGGCCCAGGGGCGGAACGGGGGGTTGCAAAATCGTTTTTACGCACCGTAATTGTCACAGGAGCTGGAGTGCTGCGTTTCCCAGACACCTCGATTATGTTTAGGGTGAAGAAAACGCACCACGTTAGGGTGAAGAAAACCTCATTTCATTTTTAGAATGTGCATTCTGACGCTGAGAACGGCTAATGAGGGCTAATAGCCCGAAACAGCGCTGTCCCGCTCTATGGTACCCAAAGTTGGTATTGCTGAGTACATTAATAAAAGTTTTCACCTAAAATTCGCGTTTTAGCCTCCCATTTCCTATCACAGATAAAAGCGTCGATAAAAGGATAAACGCTTCCACATATTTCTTAGCGAATTTCTTGCAAACAATGCGATCAATGATTGCAATGGAGTGAGACCTACAATTGCGAACCAAAAAAAAGTCGCTTTTGGCTGCGAAAGCTTTTATGTTTTTGAACGCGTGAAGCTTACTTTGATGCTTGCAACAACATCTTAACACCTTTTTTTGTAGCAATTTTAAACTGTTTTCATCTTAAAATGGTGTCACCCCAAAATAGTGACACCCGGAGCTGACCGCCCCCCCTCCCCGCCTTCCCCAGTGACGCCTATGATACAAGGTTGTCCGAGACTTAGAAGGGAAAAATCGTTTCCAAAGCTAATATCTTTTTCCTGCTTAACATTACAGTATTCTTTGTCGAAACCATTGTGTCATTTTATCAAAACGGTGAGGTTAAAGCAAGTAGTCAAGGTGCTGAATCTCTCGTCTTCTGTATTCTCCATTTATCTCCTTAACTATCAACCTGATATTTGAAGCTACTTCGTGGTTTTCAAACGCGATAAACATCTTTGCAGAGAATTGCCGCCGGTTAGAACATTTTGCAGCATTTCGAAGCAATGAAATGTGAATCGATCAGCCATATGGAACTTAACAAATCGTGCTCTTTGCTTTTAGTTCTGCCTTTCATCAGTTTTGACCTTCTTCTAGAACATTGTGTTAATTTCTTTTTGATGGAAAATGTTTGGTACCGAAAGTGAACCTCTGGGGGCTAAAAATAAAAGAAACACGTTACTTTTCCCCGTAATTTTTTCACATTTCAGGAACTCATTTTTTAGTTTCGGATTTCCAAAAACGATTTAAAAAAATGCTGTACTGATGCTATCTTTACATACTCACTGTATCCTTTCAATCCCTCTCCTGCTCGTTCAAAAAGTTAAAGTGATGATGCAATTTCACGTAATAAAAATGCTAACTTTCGAAATATTTCATACACCGAGAAATGGTGGCTTTTAAATACGCAGACTAATTTGCCAGCGCGGCGTTAAATTTTTCATTTTTTTGATTCTTTCGACATTTTCTTAAATTGCTTTAGGCTAAAACTACTTCAGAAAACTCGCTTTGAAACCTAAGCTCACATAAGTTAGTACCTTCCCTAAAAAAATTGTTCTTTGTTGGTGTTTTGCTTCAAAAATTAACTTGGCTTTGAAAGTGTGTTTGGCTGAAGACGTTGTATCAAAAAAACCTCCGCTCATTCGAGGAGCTTCTTAGAGAGATTCCCTTAAGTATTTATCAAAAAATTAAAAAAACTATTCATTCACAGAGAAGACTTCAAAAATACGGGGGGCTAGAATGGAATTGTTTATCTTACAGTTTTCTGCGTTGTGAAATATTAAAGTACAAAAGCGTTTTTTATTAAGTACACAGGTAGCTAAAAGCTTAAGGGGGATGCTTGCTCTCTCGTCCCCCTTGAATCCGCCAATGATTCAATAGGGATGATACCAGTACCACCACGCGAAAAAACCACTTAATTTTTTTAGCATATTCTAATTAGTTTTACGTAACCACCAACACAGCGCGTCTACAATTAATTATTGTAGAAAATGTATGTAATGAAGTATTTATGCAAAATGAGGAATTTGTGGATATGAAATTGTCGGTGGGAAATGCGAGTGATTTGCAGTGTTTGAAACCAAGAATCTTTGATCATAAAAATTGTCATTCTTTTATCACCATATGCGTTGTTAATTGGGAAAAATGCGAAAATGTTTTTCAAGTGAATCACGGCATTTTTGAGGTTTCATAGCTGCGACATTATCTGCAAAATATCTTATAAAAATGCCATATTACATAACCTGTGCTTGGTGCGGCTATGATTTTGAACGGAAAAAGTTTCACAGATTCTATTTTTGCTGCAATACAAGATTATTAAGCTAGGATTCGCTGTTGACACAAAAAATAGGCCTGCAGATAAATTTAGCTTAAGAAGCCAAAAATTACTCAAGCTATTCCTTTACTAAAAGATCTAATGCTAGTCTTCAACACCTTTTTTATTTCTGGGATTAAAAAAATTGAGCCGAAACCCGTTTACTGCGACCGGCCAAAAAGCTACTAAGCTACAAAGCAGAAACTTTTTTACACTTTAAAATGTTTTTTCTTGAGCTCTTTTTCAAATTAAAATGATGTTATTGAAAGTCATGATTAAGGCGATTTTTTCTGACCTAAAAAACTTGAAAACGTGACTTTATTTTTGCAAAAAAGTAACCAAAAAGTGACTTTATTCAAAGATCAGCACAAAATGAAAAATAGCAGCAGTCTATGCTAAAAAGCAATAAAATAGTCTCAGTTAGTGCTCAAATTGTGGCTACATTCACAACACATCGCAAGTATCTACTGAGTATGCTGAGTATATACTACCCAAGCATAACTGCTGAGTACTGTATGCTACTTACAGATACTTGCGATGTGTTGTGAATGTAATGCTTTTGCTCAGTCAACTGTCCGTTTCAAATTATTGTGCACGCACATATTGTGCTTAACATTCGTCGGAAAAAAAGTTTCTGTCTATGGCAAGTAGCTTGTTCAGCATGGAAAAACAGCGTTCTGCGGAATCCCGAGGATTTTCGGGATCCCGGAAATTTCCCGGGATTCCCGGAAATTTTTTTGAAAGTTTCATGTTTCCCGGGAAGTTGGAAATCCGGTAAAAAGGGAAGCTCTAGTCTAGGCCTGCCTGCAATAATTTTTTTTTCTTCAATCTTTGTTGAAAACCAGTATTCCAACTATAACATTTTAACCCTTCGGTTTTAAAAGACAAAAGTTGGTATAGGAGACTCTAAGTGTTAAATTAATTGAATGTGATAGCATTATCCAGCAGCGAAAACATTATCCTGAAATTAAGCAAAAATGTGGATGAACGGTTATAAGCTACTTCTAGTGTGTTAAGCTTTGAAATAAAAACTATTGAAAAGTTAGAATTAGAAATATGTAAGTCAAAACACGTTACCGGTCGAAACACTAAAAACAACAAAATTACACAGTTCAAAACTAACTAACAATAAAAACTTTAACAACATAAAAAAATACGAAACAGGTTATGGCAGTAGTCTAGTAAAGCAACAGTACTGCTAACGAATTAATGATTGTTGATTGAACCATTGGCTAGATAGGGCAAGGTTAGGCTAATTAAGCCTTGTTGCAAAAAGTTAGGTAACGAATGCAATGATAAAGATGTAAAATGTGAAAAAAAGCAAGGAAGTGATAATGGCCTTAAACTTGAATCCCAGCAAATGTGGAACATAATCACAGATTCAAAAAATATTGAATGTTAACAAAATACACTTTTTCACTGCCTCGCATATATTGCTGATGATGATAGCTGAATCGATGTTGCCGAAACGTCCAGTTACAAAAATTGCAGTTGACTTATTTTTCCTTTTTAAATTGGTGTCCATTTTCAAACCAGTACCGCTTTTTGTTATTCAAGCATCCGTTTTTTTTTTCGTTTTTCAAACGGATCCAAATACCTCGGAACATCATTTGCTCACAAATGCCTTCGACGATGAAAAAGCTTTGAAAATTTCCCAGTGCGCCATCTAACGCCGTTTCAAGTTTTTGTATAACGACAGATGAACTTCCAAAATTTCGCCAAGAGCAGTCTGAAACACGCGTTTTTTGTACTTTACATAAACTAGGGATGATGAAAAGCTGTATCTTCTAAAATGTTTTAAACTGTCATAAAAAACGTTTCATTTTTTTTTCTGCAAACAATAAAAAAATTAATGTTTTTTTTTTCTGGTTTGATATGTCTATGCTTCTAAATACAATAGATTTCTATGTATTTCAAAATGATTTAATAAGCTTCTGTTCTTAGTTTCTTTCGTTACAGTTTATGTCGTTGCTATATTTTACTTAGCGTTGTCAGTTTACTCATTCAATTGCCTATTTATCTTTCTACGCAAACACAGAGTTATAACGAGCACTTTTCAGGAATCGCCGGCCACCTGTTTGTCGTTCGAAGATGGAAATGGAATCCCGCTGAGAGCTTTTCTTAATGGCACAGCAAGCAAACTTGTCCGTTTGTTCTCCACGCTGTCCTTTTAACGCTGAACGTCAAACAGAAAAGCTGCAAGTGTTAATTTTTGAGTACTTGGTTTAACCAAACTCGGGTCAAACCGAAGCCTAACTCTAAAAAGGCAAACGCTCCATCCTCTCCGCTATCTGGGAAGTTCTTTCTTGAGTATCTTGACTATCTTTGAAGACAAGCCGAACTCAACTCTGCTCAAATATTAAATGCGCGCACTTACTTGTACTGCTTTCTCATTCTTGAGTTTAAAAAGCAATAAACAAATGGATTGACGCAGGAATTGAACCAAGTGATGACGCTTCCAAACATGTGATAACGAGGGTCGACTGTACCAGGAATGAGATTAATGATGAAACTGGGAAAGAAAAGGATAGAAAATGTAACGCAGATCGCCAAGCTCACTCGAAGCAAACGCTGATTTCTTTTCTGCAAAAATTACATCATTTTATTTTGCTTTTATTTATGCTAACCCGCCGAAAGCTCAGTCGCTGAGCGCACAGGCTATTGGTGTGGGGGGTCTGGGATTCAATTACCGGGACAGCCAAATTGGCACAGTGTCAGCCAATGGCTCGCCACCGCTGCGCACTCCGATGTATTATGTCGATACTCCGATTATGTCGATACTCTCCGATTATGTCGATACTCCGCTAAGTCGCGGAGATGAGCACCGCCACTCGCTGCACGTACGCTTTGACGTAACACCGCGAGCATCGCGAAATTTTTTATTTTTGATTTTATTTATGCTAATGATTGGTTTTTGACCAACTCAAATGTAGCTTTACATATTACACAGCCAGAGCCGTAGCAGCCGCCCCCCAAACCCCCCGATTGGGGGAAGGCACACTGCGAAAAGGGGCCCCAAATTGTCCTGAAGGACCCGAAGTTGCATCAATTCAAAAACAAAATTTTGCTTTGCGAATCGCGTTGAATGGGATTTTTTGCGCTCAGATTCTATATATTTCAGTTTTAAAATTTTTCGCTATCATTTCCTTTCAAAACGCGTCATAAACTGCGTAATGATGCCATAAACAATACACTGTGTGTAAGAGTGCGCGTAGGACTTAAAAAAGGAGGCCGGTGCAGAGTTGGATGCAATCATTTTTCAAAGTTTAAATCAAATTCATTCCTTTTGAAAAAATTAAATTCAAATTCATTAACACCTTGTGAGCAGATTTAAAATTTTATCTATTTATTAATTATTTATTCGCAGTTTTATTCTCCTATCACGAAAAAGCGACGGAGCGCTATACGAGCTCGCTTAGGAGTTGCCGACCATCGGTCTACCACACTTAGATGGGGTAATCCCGTTAGTGCCTTTCCCAACAGCATAACAAGCGAACTTGCCGGCTTGTTTCGCGCTATCCATTATGCTGAACGTCAACCAAAAAAGCTGTGAATACCAATTTTCAAGTCATTGGTTTGACCGGAATCGGAATTGAACCCCGGAGTCCACCAATCTAGAAGCAGATGCTCTATCCACTCGGCCATCCGATCGGTAAATTAAATTCAATCCTACCCTATTTCTGTGTCAGCAACCATAATCTGACACCGAATACAAAAGTTCATTGAAAAAGGATTTGCTAGTTTCAAAACGTGTGCTTTTGAAATAGCGCAGGAACTGGACATTGGTCCGGTCTTCCTCAATCGAAAAGTAAAAAAAAAAAGAGAATGAAAATAGAAAAAGAGAATGTTTAGATACGATGCAAATCTATATCGTACGGCTTCTGAGGAAGAGATTCAAAGCAAACTTTTTAAAGCAACTGGTGGACCAGGCTATTATGTCGATACTAGAACGTTTTAAGCTGACATGTGATGCCGCTTCTGTCTTTGCATGGCTGTTTACACCCAGCAGCTTCGTGCGTGAACAGCCATTGTCAGCAATATGATCTGGCAGTACCGCACGCAAGTTCAGATTCTTTGCGACGGGTTCGATTCACGGCTGTAGTCTATTGCATTTGATATTTATATCAGATGGTTGCTGATTAGAACGGCACAAGCTCGTTTGGCAGTCTCCCTTCAATACCGTTGAAATTTTAATTCAATAGTAATACCTGTAAGTGCTCGCTTGCCTTGCTTCTCGAGTTTACAAAATGAGATGTTACTGTTACCAGTGCTGAACAAAGTTTCAGAAAACTGAAACTTATTAAAACGTTTATTACATCTAATATGGCAAAGAGCAGACTATCTTTTTTCTTTCCATTTGTTGGCATTTTTATCCACCTATCACAGAAAGCAATGGGGCGCTACACGAGCTCCCTTAGGAGTTGCCGGCCATCTGTCTACCTACCGCACTTAGACGGGGAAATCTCGTTAAGTGTTTTTCCCAACGGCACAAGCAAACTTGACGGCTTTCTTAACATTATCCCTTTAATGCTGAATGTCTAATAGGAAAGCTGTGAATACCAATTTTTAAGTCATTGATTTGACTTGACTAGTGATCAAACCCTCAGTCTATTCACTCCTTCTGGATCAGAAGCAAACGCTCTATCCACTCGGCCATCCGATTGGTTCTTCGCTGGCCATGTTGTCAATCGAAAGTTAATGCGTCCGATCCCCAGATTATGATGCTGTCGAAAGAGCATCTGTGTACGAAAAAGTGCGCTCTAGCTAGACCGGAGGTTTTCAACCTATTGGCCATGGCCCAACAGTGGGCCACAGCATGGTTTTCAGTGAGCCACAGAGCTTGACTAGAAAGCAACATCAGCATTCCCTAATCATGCCATCACGTTGACTTTGTACCTTTTAGCAAAAGTTATTGGGCCACCATCATATTTTATCATTTTAGTGGGCCCTGAGCAAAAAAAGGTAGAAAAACCCTGACCTACACGATTTTAATGAAAAGTGAATTAGGTGTAACAAACTTGTCTTAAAATTACACCTTTTATTTTTACACAGTGATAACGCGTTACAGTACCGGTATATGTTTTAATTTCACCACAGGATTCGCGTTGTGGTGAGAAACTGAGTTGTTACCCCTGAAAATACCTAAAACAATTCATATCGAAAGCTAAGTATTGGGGCCCTTGAAAGGGTTTTTGGGGGGCCCAAAGTTGAGCTGCTACGGCACTGTACACAGCCACGTGTTTTTTTGGTTTTTCTTCAGTGCGGCGCAGCCCTATTGAAGTGTAAGTCCTGTACGGTTAAAAAGTGGAATATCACCAGAATATTTGTCTAAATTCATCTTACATTTCTTTTATGATCTTCACGTTCCATGACACTTTTGCCATGAGCACGCAATCGGCTCGGTTCTGGAACAAACATGATAAGCTTGAGTGAGTTGAAAAAGACATAAATCTCAAACAAAACTAGAAGAAAAAAGAGAATGGTTTTTCCATCATTTGAAAATTTTAATACGCTGATCTAACCCGCATTTTTAGTCATAGCAACCGTGTAATGGCCTTCAGACCTTTCAGTCAAATTTTCATGATCAATTTACAGAAAATGTTAATCCCAAAAAGTCTAACTTTGCCCAAATAAAGTTAAAGAATGACTGCTAAAAACTATAGACAACCTTACTACAAAACCAAAGAAACTGATTATGGTTGATTAGCCATTAGCTCAGTTGCAAAGCGCACGCTATCGCTGCGGGAGGTCTGGGATGGATTCCCGGGCCGGTCAAATCGACACAGTGTCGCCAACGACTCGCCACCGTTGCGACGTTTCTTCGGAGCTGTGTAGCCCAGGCGCTAAGCCGCAGAGATGGACCCCGCAACTCGCTACACGCTTCGGCGTATTACGGCGAGTATAATGAAGATTTGAAGTTCCCATATCATGTTCCAAATTGACTAATTTTTAATAAGCTGAAACTCACTTGAAGGCAAGTGGAGACTGGCGAATTTTGAAACAACTACTTTTGCTCTCCGCAGCTGAGCGGGCGAGGTCGGAGCAGACATGCTTGTATTCGTAATCCTTCCGTTGAGTGCCGGCCTAAATGGCAGAAACACACTCAAGTTAATGATAGGTTTGCAGAAGAAATAATTGTTGCTTTTTTCTTGTATATAGCTAGGGTAATTACGCAAAGTAGTGGTACTTGAAATCACGTGTGAACGAGCCAGTAATTGATTGCTAGTTGTCGCATAACAACAGAGTAAGATTTGTTTAGAAAAAAGAGCATAATCCTACTCAAATCAAACCATCAATCTACGTTACTGGATACTCGCTATATCGCGCCGAAGAGTGTTACAAGTGACCGTGCCAATCTTCTCGGCTTGGCGCCTGATGAGCAACTCCGTTCGAAAAAAACGCGCAGCGGTGGCGAGATGTTGATGACACTGGCAGAGACCGACCGAGAATCGAACCCAAAACTTATCGCGCCGACAGCGATGTTTTTTGTCGCCACACCAACCTGCCAAAACAAAATTATTTGACACCAAAAAAGCTAGTTTGGGCCGTAAATGCATCATGAACAAAAAAACATGCTGAAATAAAACAACTCAAGAATTTTAAGCGTTTCGAAAATATTGATGTAACATCATCATTAGGAATTCACAGCAGCACTTCGGCTCTCCCTCAGATAATTTGAATGAGTAGATTAATTCTTAACTTATTCCTTGCTCACACCCTTTCAAAATCAAGTCTTGCACATGCTTCTAGAATAACAAAACCATCGAGTTTTATTCACCCCCTATTACCACCACCCGAACTAAACATGTCAACACAAAGGGCGTGAGCAGAAATTTTCAGAGGGAAGACGCATAAAGCCATGATTTTTGTTGGAGAACTTGATCCATACCCTTAGCGTACGCTTCAGTTTGAATATAACGCACCACCTTGAAACACATCTTGTACTCCATGTTAAAAACTCCTACTTTTAAGCACGTCACAGAAAAATTGCAGCCTTCTTTGGAATACAGCATTTACGTAATTGCCTTCTAGCACTGTAAATGCTGCCTACACTTACGTTTTAAGTGTTTTAGCTTTGAGGGATGAATTGGAATTGCTTCTTGTTGTTGTTTCTTCACTTGTGTCATTTCTATATGAATTATTTTTTTCTCCAACACAATTTGCAGCACTAAAACGATCTGGGTTGTCCACAGTTTCAATTTCTACTTTTCCGATTTCGTGATTCTTTTTTTCTTCATTCCCACCAGCCATTTTTTTCCACAAAGAAGGACTTTTTACAATTCGAGCAATGAAACTTTGAGGTTGCCTATGTCCTGAGGAGAAAAGTGGTAATATAGTAATTGTGAAAACTAATTAAATATTTAAAACAGTGCAAATATTCTAACGTAAAAGTGCAATTTTTCCAAAATATAGGAAAAGTGAGCTTTCAGAATTTGGTATCCTTGTTGTCATATACTAAACCAATTTACACGCACAATTTAAGCGGGTTAACCCACTAAATCCAACATGCTTACGTCACACGCAAACTTATGTCGTTTTGCTTCAGCAAGGTCTGCGGGTTGGAAAGTACTCGCCTGCAACATTCAACCCGCTAAAAAGCGCCTTGGACGAACAGTCGGTTAAACTAAAAAATCTCTTTAACTGAAACTGAAGCGTGTAACCCGCATAATCAAACCCGCTAATGAACAGTAATCTCCCGGTTAAGTTCGCAACCGTTTAAGTTCGAATCCCTATTAAGTTCGCAAAAAATTGTCAAAAAATCAAGATTCATCTTTTTTGATATGTACAGCAAAACAAACAGATCATGAAAAACTTTTCGGTTAAAACAAGTCATGAATCTTCAGCTGATGCACATTGCCTTCTCTCTTGTGCTTCGCTTCCAAAACCACCTGCCTCAATTTTCTCTGAAAGAATTCAAAGGAATTTTTCAGTTCGTTATAATTAATTTCTGCTTCATCTTGCACGTCGGGGCACAGCAACTGATCCTCTACTTCAAAACCTTAGTGTTTTCTCGAAACAGTAGGTTACAAGCCCTAACTCTAATGTTCGTAGTCTCCATCAGCGCTGACAAAGGCCTTATGTCACGTAATAAACTAATAATGCACTTTGTACTAACAAACCATAGCTAATTGTTATGTTCGCACCTACCATGTAAGTTCGCACAACCTGTTCAGATTCAAGTTGCGAACTTAACCGGGAGATTACTGTAAATAGGCCTACTGTTCGTATTTCTTCTCTTCTGGTTTTCCTGGACAGCAAGCTAATCAGATCAAAAACAATCAAGGTTTTATTTCTTTTCTGCTGCCCATCTCCTGTCAAAGGTGCGAACGCATTGAGTTTGTCCTCACATTAGGAAGGGATCACATTTTCCTTTCTTTGGGATTTGCACATTTGATGATTGCAATTTCGCTGCTCGACCAAGACCTGGCTTTATCACAGTCGATAAAACCAAGAAACAGTCGTCGCATGAGCAAGATTTTAGCCAACTGGTTTTAATTCCAATAATAAATTTTGGTTGATCTTTATTGCAGGGGGGTTCGCAGAAGGTGGGGGGGTTGGGATAAGCGTAAAGAAGATTTACCACAAAAAGGTATAATTTTTCAAAATATATTTGAACGATAACGGCTTGTAATGCGTATCAAAAAATGCCCCGAGGGAAGGCGCGCGCTTAAGAGTCCCCTGCGTACGTACGACGCTGCTTAATCGAGAGTTCTCAGCAAGCGTTGACATGTTTAAACTGATAATCATCAACACCACAGACTACGCTGCTAGACAATTTTTGTAGACCTATGCATGCAAGGCAGACGCAGAAACTTCATTTTAATAGGGGCCCACAATAAAGTATAAACCACTGATATATAGTTGGTCTTCTGATTAAAAATCGTCACTAAATGGCAAAGCTAAAAAAATTCGGCGCGCATACATACTTTTTTCAGAATATGTGTATTTCCTCATAGTGCGAGAACTCTTCTTTGCTGTGAGAAATATTTTTGTGTACAACACGGCCATGATGAGAAGAGGCAAGAATTGAAACAAAACTCGAGTGAACTGGAAAAAATTAAAAAAAAATTACCACACATGCGTAACAGGCTGGTCAGCTCTGTTGTGAAGACAATGCTATCGGCATGGAAGGTAAGGGGTTCTAATCTCGGGTCCATCAAATCGGACGCATGTGTCGCCAACGACTCGCCATGGCTGCAACGTTTCGGTGAAATGCCGCGAGTATAATGAAAACTTGATTTGATTTTAATACACATTGATCATTTTATTATTGTGGTCTGAACTCGACTATCGAATGGCATGAATTTGCTGTTAAACTTCAGGCAATGGTGAAGTAACCATATAACAATTTATCCGATCAAGTCCAGAGAACTCATTCTCATAAAAGAACTGAAGAAAGTCAAAAGAAATAATAGCGGAAACGTAAATTGAAACAGCAAAGACTAGGCTACTTGAAACACAATTACACTAATTGACTAACCACAGCATTATGAGTATTGTAAAGGGAAAGGTACCGGACAGCGGGAGCAAGCACACATTGTTTAGGCCATTCTCAATTGGCGACCCATTACAATTATCAATCACGAATGATTGAACGCTGTTAAGGTACAGACATGACGAACAACACATACACAAAACCCTTCGCACTTCCGCTTGTGCCGAGCGCCAGCCGTGCCCGACCTAAATTGCTCTTCCGTTCACGCATTGTTTAATTATTACTGGAAGAGCAGGTTAGGTCAGGATAGCCTACTGTATCTACAACCGCATCATTACTAATTCCGTAATCAACCTTAAGTACGAGTATTCAATGTAAAAAAAAATTTTAGTTGCTTTTGCATTAAAGTTTCTTTCTTAAGTTTTTTTTTTAATTTCGACAAAATTTTTTCACGTCAAGTTTTAAGTTAACGATGCCACGATCAGCTGATACTGGCATTTTCCTTGTCCTTAAGGGGCATGCAATATGTAGGCTTAAAAGGTGGGGTAGCATAGCCTAAAAGTTTATTTCCATGCGCATGAACCTTGCGAGTTTCATGCAATAAAGTTATTGAACGTTTTCATACACAGAGCTGGACCGTTTTCATTTCACTTTGACGTTACCATCGACGGGTCCGGAGTGGGCTAAAAAGGGAATTGAGTAGACCTCCAAAACTTTAGTTATTCATGTTAATGCATTAAAATTTCAATACTTCTAAACGTGAAAGATAAATATTTAACCATTTTTTTGATCCTTAGTCCCCCCCCCCCCCTAACATAACCTAACATAATTTCTCGATTCCTCTCTGATTACTGTCGCTCTGCTGTGCTCTTAAGACTTGGTGGAATTCATTTTTTTACTGTTTTTGAAGCGGCTCTTTTGATTTATTGCAAGCATCTTGATGTCATTTGTAGATTACAAAATTATCCCTGAGTTCATTTGCAAGTAATAGGGAATTCCCAAAAGATATTGCGGTGCTGCGAATAAGGATACTTTACACCACGTATAATCACCTGCTGGTAAGTGTAAAAACAATAACCGTGTTCTAAGGCTAACAGCTTCACTGGCAAATTCTTTAATATATATTCAAAGTTAAGGAAAATTAATCCTATTCGGTCATAAAGCAATCTTTAGAGAGACGCCGTTTCGTGAGATTTTTTGAAGAAATGGTTAACAAAATTTTTATCTCTGGGTAATTTACAGTTGACGAGAATTTTCCGTAGGAACTACAGCCGTACGTAATTAATAAAGCGTTCTCGTCCTTCTGTAATAAGTTTGTTTATGACCATGGCTCAAGGCTTAGGCCATGGCTTAAGGCTCAAGCCATGGTTAAGACGTTTTACTTACGTTACAAGAGACGCGACTAATAATTGAAGAGACGATAACACCGACATCCATCAAAGAAACAGCTAAGTATATTACCTGCATATAATTTAATTCTTCTTTAGTGTAGTCGCTAGTTAAGAACACGCACAGAGTAACAGTAGATCTCCATCCAAAGCCCCCTTTCGAAAAGAAGAAAAATGGAAGTAAAAACAACGGCGCCACCATCCACGAAAAGACAACAATACAAACAACTCGATTCTTTGAAAACAATCTTTGCTCCACTTCAGAAGCGAACACGACACCAATGAACCTAAAAATAACAGCATCGTAATTGGGAGGCTACAGTTACACCGACACGTGGCAAACGGCGATGCGCGGCACGCGATAGATTTTTTTCGCACCTTGTTGTCAGTTTTTTTCTGTTTTTTTTTTTTTTTTATTAGTCATTTTTTTTTTTTTTTATTTTCCTGTTTACCGACTATACGCTAAACCCTGCTGCACTTACGGACATTGTCGTTTCGGTAAACGCATCTTTATTATTTAAATGTACTAGTAAGTAACCGGCAGGATGGGGTGCCGGTAAAAGAGCTATCAAGTTCAAGTTCAAGTTTATTTCGTTACATAAGTTAAATCAATCACAAAAAAAACAAGACAACATAAAGGCACACCGTTAAAGTTACGTGCAGTGTTGTTGAAATTGTAACAGGAATCTGCGAGGGGATCGTTCGGTCATCGAGTCGAGCAGCCACCTTAGTCATTTGTAGGGTGCTAGACGAATTTACTGCATCTCTTGGCTAATTTATAAAATTGCTTTGACAGACAATAGCTTAAAGGGGGCTAACAATAAATCTTTTCCAGGTGAGTTGGTTTTCAGGGTACTAAACTAGCAAAATAGCCAACTTTTTCAAACCATACATACCGTAATGCTAAGATGCCGGCCGATAACTTTAGTTTTCAAGACATTGCTATTGAAGCCGTAGGTGCTGGGTTCGAATACCGGGTCGATCAAATGAGCACAGCCCCGCCACCCGATACACGCTTTGGCGTAATAACGCGAGTATAATAAAAATTTATGATGCTAAGTATATAAAAATGTATAATTAAAATTTATAATATGACGTCAATCTGTCTTGCCCTGCGAAAGTGATAGTTATACGCTCATCTACATCTATATTCATGCGATATAATTAACATAATAATCATATTACCTGTTCACAGTTATGACGATAAGACAAGCAATGGAAGTATATCCACAAGAATAGTAGAAAAATGCCATCAAAGAACAAGTGAAATCATCTTCGCCGAAAGGCCAAGTCTGCGAAACAATTTTTAGTAAAATCATTGATTTCATTTGAATATGATATTAACTGATATATGGTACAACTGAGCGTTAATTAGCAATTTAATAATACATATTACAGCCAAAAAACCGCTAAAACACTTGCAAAAGCTTTTGCACTATGACATAACAACTAACTCAGCGTAGGCTTATGGTGTTGACAATGCCACCAGAAGCGAGCCTATATGTACGCCCCGCCCAAGTCATTTTAGAAGTTTTTTGGCTGTAATTATTAAATATTTACGTATGATAGCGTGTAAGCTGAAATCGATTTAAATAAAGTGCTTTAGCAGTGATTATTGTGACTGATTTGGACATGTAGCTGCAATTTTTACCAGAAATTTATTACTTGAAAGCACCAAGAATTTTTGATAAAAAATCAATATACTGTATATAGCGTAATAAACTTAGATTTGTCATTGCCCAAGAGAATATAGGAAGTTCAACAGTTTAATAACTGATTAGTATTTGTCAAATTCAAGGCCTTAAGTTCACTTAGTCAACCAAATGTCACCAAGTTCTATAGCAGAGTGTACACTTGATACTCGCAGTAAACATTTCGCATTTAAAAAAGCCACAGAAATGAACCAATTACCTCGTTAGAATGGTAACACTTGCTGACTATCTTTCTTTTTCTACTTTCAATAGGATTTAAATGAAAAAATAATAGTTGATTTTAGATGAAGAATATATCAGGTTTGGCTAGAAATAGCAACATTATAGCAATATAATGTGGTAGAAAAAATTTAATGCTTTGTCTAAATATAATTGATTAGATCTGAAATTTCAGGATCGACCAATTTCTAAAATCTGCTTTAACTTCAAATTTGCATCCAGAATTTCTTGTCAGGCCGAAACCCATAACAGGCTTCTCTAAAATACCCCAAAGTTTTGCCACATTATTTGAAATTGATAAGCGCAATTGGTTTAAAACAGCTAATCACATGAAAAATATGGCAACAACAACGCAATGAATTAGGAGGGCAAAAATTTCGGGAAAAATGGTTTGGAATTCAATTTCTGGATATATGATCGGTTTATTGTAAATATCACAAGCCTAAAAGTATTACCCATAAGCTTATTTGAAGTTAGCTTGACGTCAAAATTTAAAGCTAACGTTTCGGAGATTATGATTTCAATTTAAATTTACCAGCAAAATAGGATTAGAGTGCCAGGAGATTTCTGATCGAACGCAATTTACGAGATGACATCAGATGAATCAATCAAACTGTAAATCAATATGCTTGACTCTAGCATTAAATTCATTATCACCTATTCGCTTTTAATGCTTTTATGCGTCCTGTTAAAGCAACACCACTTTGAAAGCAATGTGAAACAGTTGCATCTATAAGCAAGGTTACTGGCCCAGCAGCGAGTTCCTCGGGAACTTGTTCATACACAATTTAACCGATCAGATGGCCGTGTTGACGGAGCGTCAGGTTAGGGTCGGTAGACATGAGGATAAATTCCTTGAAACCAAACTTCAAATGTGGTATTCTCAGGCTTGACGTTCCGCATTAAAGGAACAGTATTGAAGACAAACCGGCACGTTCGCTTGTTTTGCCTTTGAAAAAGGCACTTAAAGGGATTTCCCGACCTTTAAGTGGTAAACAGGTAGCAAGCAACTCCCAAGCCAGTTCGTAATAACAAAATTTAGGGTATGATTACGGCATCGAATCTCAGCAATGTGGCTACGCCTGACTGGTTCAATATCAACATCAAATTTCTGAACAAACCTAAGTACAGTATCGTCATGCAGCTGCAAAGAATTTCCTAATACATTTTTCAACGACGTCACAGTCCAAAATAGATCAAGTCAACAACTTAAAACCCATTCAGTGACCTAACAATCACAATAGAAGTAACAGCTTCCAAAACTGTTTCGAAATTCCAATCACACTTACAGTAACAGCGCTGCAAATCGAAGTTTTATTGAATCAAAAATCAAAATGAGGCCAAAATAGGTTAAAGCACACCGTTCTTAACATCCGCCTGAACAACCAAACAACCAGTGGTTTGACCGTTTGATCACTTCGTAATTGGGAAACTGGGTTCGATTCTCGATCGAGTTTTACCGAAGACTTTAGTAATCAAATCGTAACTACCTAGCTCTTCACTTATCATCAAGTGTAATGGAAGTGTAAATCAATCAAAATTCTAAATTATAAGACTCGAAGGAAGCCACAAGACTTAGTAATTACAAATGCCAAATTAGTGATCCTGTCGCTGTCAGTCATCGATGTGCGATATAACAGTATTTATTCGAACAGCAGCCGTAGCTGCAGCATATTTTTGTGGGCATTTCGTTAGGATTCATTCGAGAGCGATTTTTGTCAAAACGGCTTTTTATAGGCCTAAGTTAGATGAAAAAGTTGCAAGGTGCGGCTTGATGTTTCGACTATAAGAAAAGTCTCGTCAGCCTTGCTACGCACAGCCTATCCACGCTAGACTCATTTCACACTGGAAAAACTCCTATTTACATTCTTGGGATGAGCAATGTGCTAAAAAGTCTTTACAGTATGGAATAAGTCTAGCCTTGATAGGCTGTGCGTAGCAAGGCTGACGAGGTTTTTTATTATTTTTGCTATCATAAGTACTGACAGAGGTTAATAATGATTTCAGCTGAAGATTCTTTGAAATAAGCCGAAATACCTTACCGTAACTAGGTTTCTTAAGTTACTTCGGCCCGAAATTAAAACCGGCTTAAATAATTGATCTGCCGTATGCATACTAATTGCTCCATATGAGCTGTGAAAAATTTCAGTGGTGGAAGAAACAAATCGCATATTGCATGAAAACGCAATGAAGCTTAGCGGCAATTCCATCACGGTAATCTCGACTTCTATAGATACAACACTCTTTTGATTTGAAGATTAACTTAGTTGTTCAGCACGACGCTATCCGTGCGGAAAATCTGGGGTTTGATTTTCAGGCAGGTCAAATCGATCACAGTGTCGCCAACGGCTCGCCACCGATGCGATGTTTTGTCGGAGCTGTTGCCTATACAGGCGCTAAGCCGTGGAGATTGGTCCTACGAATTGTTACACGCTTTGACGTAATACCGCGAGTATAAAGAGGATTTGATTTAATTCTTTGATGCAGTAAATGAGAAGATAATTTTGATGGTCCTATTTTTTAATGGCGAATCCACGGGAAGAGATAAGGGGGCTTTAGCCCCCAAATATTTAGTTATAAATATTAATGCGTTTGTACTTCAATACGTCTACGATATCTGTAGACGTGCTTCGATACGTCTGCAGATAAAGAGTCGATACGTGTGTGCACAAAACAGGAACATAAGCATTTGTTTATTGTTACACCCCTGCCTAAGAAAATTTCTGAATCTGCCTCTGAGCTTGCTTCTACAACAACCTACTGCTTAAGCAAAAACGACTTTTTTGCATTTGTGCAACTTCTATCGAGGAGCGGCTTCTAATCAAACGCGGCCATTCAAAAAATACCGCACCGATAGTTTGTTGGTTTAGTTAGGGATAGCTTTGGATCTCGTAGTTGTGCACCTTACCTGTTGATGATAAGCTGCCACATTGAACGGCATCATGAACGTCGCAGTCAGGAAATCTACAACACTTAAATTTGCGATGAAGAAATTGAAGGGTTTGTGGAGCCTCTTGTTCGTGAGGATGGCCAGTATTGTGAGAAAGTTTCCAGTAGATCCCACTATGATATCAAAAATCCCAATCGCAATCCCAAGTGTTCGTAGCGGTGAAACATCAACTGGTGAAGAGAAGACGCTGGTAGTGAGATTTAAACTCGTTTCCGCAAAACTGTACATCGCAGTCGTTTCATTCATTGGTAATCTGCTCATTTTATACCATATAGTTCTTGTTATCTGATTTCAAAATTCTGTAAAACATCTACTGTCGAAGTTATGTTCTGTTTGCTCATTCAATTATTAACAGTATACTAATAAACAGGAAGCGACAACTGAAAGCTTAAAATCACCTAAACAGCATTAATATCTGAGTTGAGTCAATACGACTGCACTGAGGAGGCCCAGAAGGTCGAAGCTAAGATCACGTTTGATGCTTTCAATACGAGTTTGATTTGCATACGGAATCAATCTTTTTGCGACGTTTTGATATCACTGCCTCTTTGCAACATCTACAATTTATCACCTGACTTCACGACTGAAATTAAGCCGGCAGGTACACCGTTGTTCGTTCTTCACTCTGAATTTGACCCTGAGCATCAAACTGATTGAATTTTACGCCAACTAGCAACTACTTCTTGGCATCACTACCGCGCATGAAAGCATCAAACTCATTGTCATAACTTCATGTTCAATATAACCCATGATTTAAACTCACCAAGCTGAGCAGATGATGTGCTGCATCCAGAAAACAAAATTTTTTGCACCATGCATCAAATCGCAACACGCGCTGGACGAGCCGGTGCACTTATGCACTATCATCTAAACTCTGATTGTAAAAGCAATAAGGTGTCGCGTTTGCGGTTCATCATGCCGCGTGACTAAGTAAAAATACTTGATGACGTCATAAAAAGGGGATTTACAAGGTTTTAGAAAACTCCAAAATCAAGGCAAAACTGAATGTATCACAGCTGATACCTATTTGCTGTACAGACAGACAGAACAGTTTATTTTGTCGATAATCTAATAGCATTACCGACGGGGAGACTGCGAAGGCAGGCATGCTATCGAATGGAAGACGATTTTTCTTTATTCCATGCTGCAGAATTTCTTCCATTCCATATCCATTCCATACTAAAAATATTTCATTCCATATTCCATTCCATACTAAATTTTTTTTTCATTTTCCATTCCATTCTTCTATACTAATGTGATATAACGTAATGGTAAAAATCGCTTACACTATTATTGGATATTATGCGACATGCGCATTATCTGCAGAATAAGCTTTCTAATCTAAAACTAGTCATGCTCATTTGCTTAACAATCCTACATTGCAAAAAACACAATAAATAAACACATGCATGTACACATAAACGCAGTGGCGTAGCGAAAAAATCTAAAAGCGGGGGGGGGGGGGGCATAATTTCCACATTTTTTTGAGCGTATCGGGTGTTTATTTTTTTTTCGGCAGAACTAATTTCAAGCTGACTGAAAAACACGAAAAGCTCTAGGGGGTCCGGCGGCATGCTCCCCCGGAAAAGCTTTGAAAATTTACTTGCTGTAATGGCTATTTTAGTGCTTTTTGAATAATTTTCAGGCAAATTTTGTTTGAATTTTTTTACCCTAATTTTGAGTGCTTTGCCAAATATGATGCATTTTGTTCGCACATTTTTGATTATGCGTGCTTAAGGCGTAAAGCTTATTGCTATCGAAGAGGTTCGAAATTATGGAAAAATTGTATACATCGAAAACGCTTTTAAAAATGGCTGGTGGAAGAATGCATACCGCTGGCCCTCATCCTACCCTCCTGAATCCGCCCCTGGCCATGAGCTGCAGAAGCCATCAAAAGAGTCTGGCATATTTTGGTCACTTGGAACCATTAGCTTTGTTCTTTTTCACTAAAAGGCAGAGTCAAAAAGGGGGGGCATGGCACAATGCCCCCTCTCTCTCTAACGCTCTTGCTTAGACGTAAACATGTATTGGTGCTTAACGCAAAAGAAAAATACAGTCACAATATGCTAAAAACTTTCGCTGTAGAATGCAGAACCGAAAAGTGACTAATTGATTATCAATATTATCATTATTCTAGTTTGGTTGTGCTTTGTAATTTGCTGCAAGTTTTGATATGTACTGTATTGTGTAGTTAGCAGGACTGCGAACTCGAACTTGAACTCGAAAGAACTCGATCATTTTGCCGAACTCGAACTTGAACTTGATCTCAAAAAAGTATTTTTTTCTGAACTCGAACTTGAACTCGCATAAAACTGTTCGAGTTCATTAGAAAGATACTTAAATTGTTGAAAAAAAATAAAAGAATAATACGAAATTTAGTTTGTGGTTCAAGTAGTCACAATCCGTGTAAATTAAAGTTATGATTTTACCAAACGAAAAGCTGCATGTCGTTTATTAGTTCATACCATTGCGACTTGTAAAGTCCAGGGCTGCGAACTCGAACTTGAACTCGCTGAACTCGGTCATTTTTGCCTAACTCGAACTTGAACTCGAAAAATAAAATTCTTAGAACTCGAACTTCAACTCGGACTTGCAAATATCTCTTGAACTCGAACTTGAACTCGGTTAAAAATCGATCGAGTTCGCAGCCCTGGTAGTTAGTATGGAAGAATGGAAGACGATCTTCCATTCCATTTTTCAAATCTTTCATTCCATTCCATTCCATTCTGAGCATCTTCCATATTCCATACCAAAATTCTCCTTCCATTCCATACCATTTTCCATTCCGTTCCATTCCATAGCATACCCTGTGCGAAGGGACCATTCATAGTCTTCAAGTCAAGCAGTCACCCTGAAATTTGTCAATGTTTGACACTTCAATTCGAAATTACAAGCTAAAAAAATTTTTGATAATTGATAATACAAAACAAAAATGACAAGTGGATGCAAAATTTAATGGTAACTTTCAAGCAGCAGATATTTGTACCTGATCTTGAACTTTCTGAAAGTTTGTTGTTTTAAATCAGTAGTTACAGAGTTCCAAATTTTTGGCATCTGGAGGTTGAGAATTTAGGAATATAAAGAATTTGCTTAGTTTTAGATCTTGTGCAGCGTTCGTGCACAGTGGAGAGCGGGTCAAATAGGCAAGATGAGAGGGAAGGGTTTGTTTAGAAAACTGGTACATAATTTTGGCCATTTCGTAATTAAACAGGTCAGCAAGTTTAAAAACACCATATTTTTTGTAAAGCGGAGTAATGGAAGTTTTACGACTCGCATTAGAGATTTATGCTGATGGCTTTATTCTGCAATCGCTGTAGTTTTTGAATATTATGTTGGATACGTGCTGCCCCAAATTGGAAGACTTAATGAGAGGTGAGGGTGAATAAGAACAAAAGAAGAGCGGTGAAGGGAAAAAGATGACGGAGTTTGATCGAAATGCCAACTGATCGAGCAATTCTACCTTCAATGTTACGTATATGAGCTTTGAAGTTAAGTATATTATCGATCGTCAGGCCAAGGTATTTTGATGACTTGCAACAAGTAATTGTTTTGTTTTCATATCTTAAGTTTATTTATTTATTTAGTTGCATATTTATCCTCCTATCACGAGAGAGCGATCAAAGCGCTGTACAAGCTCGCTTAGGAGTTGCCAGCCATCTGTCTACCACACCAAGATGGGGGAATTCCGCTAAGTGCCTTTCCCAACGGCACAACAACTAAACTTGCCGGCTTGCTTTCCACACTGTTCCTTTAATGCTGAGCGTCAAGCAGGGAAGCTGTGAATACCAATTTTAAAGTCATTGGTTTGCCCCGACTTGGAATCAAACCCCGAGTCTACAGCTAAAGAGACAGACGCTCCATACCACTCAGCCATCTGAGCTGTTAAACTATGTTAAACAATACAGTTTAGAACTATACTGGCAGCATTTATTTTAGGAGGTATCACAATGGCAAAAGATTTATTTACACGCTAATAAAAGAAAGTTCTTGGTACTACATACAAAACACCTGTTGAAAAACTATGGCAAGCTGCTTTCATCACATAGGGCTGACATAGGGTGACAACCAGGACCTAATGAAGAGAACTGAAATCTTCCCAAAACAATAAAGACTGCATACAATACTGAGGTGCTTAGTTTAAGAAAACCAGGAACGCGTTTGTTTTCCCGGCTCGATTTCTTACAATATTAGCAGAGCAGTGAAGAAGAACTGGATTATCAATTTTTCAAAATTGACTTGTGAATTGCGTTTTGCGTGACTTTTAGCATCATTTTCATGTCATAATATAACACCGGTAACAAATTAACAAGATTTGACAAAAAAGGATTGAATTTATTATTGCTTCGGTATCCCCAAGATATACAGGAACTGAAAATACTGTGAAAATATTTTGAAGAACAACGAGTATATTGGTTTCGTAGACTACAGTAGTTGCCTTGTCGGTGTAACTAAGTTGATCACTGAATTGAATCCTGGTTTGTCTGAGCTGACCTCTAACCACCTAGCGTAAATTTTGCTGTTTTGCAAACTCAGAAAAATCTGAACACAAAGCTGCCCAAAACAAATTCATGAAAAAACCCCCGAGAAATCTTTTGTTCAAAACAAAACAAATCAACAGCAAACAAACGTGCATTCAAAGGCGGATGAATGAATGCCTGACAGCAACCGCACAAAAACTTTTATCGTGTCTTGGACTTGTCCATATAAGTAGTTAGAACATAGGACTTCCAAATCTTATAACGCGGGTTTGATGCTTGACTGGATTTTCTTCTATGATGTTTTACCGGGCTAGATGGCGCAGAGATTACACACATCGCTATCGACATGGGAAGTTTTGGGTTCATTTTCCTGATGGCCGGTCAAATTGGACACAGTGTAGCCAACTTAGGCTTTTATTGCTTACGAAAGAAAGACAAGGGAAGTTAGGCCGATGTTTTTTCGGAGCTGTGTTGCTCAGGCGCTAAGCCGCGAAAATGGGCCCCGCCACTCGTTACGCGCTTCGGAGTAATACAGTTATACCGCAAGTGTAGTGAAGATTTGATTTTTGTGTTAATGCTACTTTACTAAATATTGAGCAAACCTAACCAGCGATTAAATGCAGGTTTGAAATGTTCTGGGTAAAACATTGAGTAAAAAAAATTGTCAAACAAAATTCTTCTTTCAACTAATTTTCATTTTACATTGTTGCCTTGATGTTTACACAGCATATCTATTTCCAGTCTAGTATACGGGTCCAATAATAAAAACACAGTTACTGCAACGCAAAAATAAACCAGCAAAATCCGGCGAGAGCTGCCTTTTAAGCGCTGTTAATAGTAGAACCTGAAGAAAATCGTGACTATTCCTGCACCTGTGCTGTTGCTACTGGATTTTCCTCAACAAAAAACAAACAAAAGATGACTTATGCTTGTTGCCAGAAATCCATCATTTGGAATGCGCTGTTGTAACTACAATGACGCAATGAGTAAAAACACATTATTTTTCTATCAGTGTAATAAAGCAAACAACACGGTGTCTGTTGTTATCTTGTTCCACAAACCGGCGATAAATAAATTGTTCGTGACATATTGTATCTGCTAAAGTGCTTACCATCGCGAAAAAGCAAATTAACCAAGCAGTGTTACGAGATAAAAAAAACAATGTTTTTTGTTTTCGCCGTAGCGTAACTGTACTTAATGTTATTTTAATCTAATTTGTATTTTGAAATCACTAAGAAACATTTCTTACGTTGCAAATTTTTTTGTATTCTGATTTTAGGCGATGTTAACTGCTAAGCTGTGTAATTGGTGAGTCACATTCTAAATTTTTTTCTCAAATACTGTGCTTCCCGGGCTATTGCCGGTCTAACTTCCCTTGTCTTTCTTTCTAATGCGGATAAAAGCCTTGGTTTTACCTCACAGCAGCTGTATGTCTACAACGTGACATTAAGGGTTTAGCATAAATTCCATAATGTAATTGCATTTCGTCCATAACTCAGGAGTAGTTGTCATTTCATAGGCGTAGCCAGGGGGGGGGGGGCCAAAAGGGCCATGGCCCCCCCTGAAGTTAAAATTAAATTACAAATTATCATTAAAAAAATAAAAGCTGGAAGCATTAGCTGAGCTGTTGTTCACTTTTAGCAATTGTGTGTTTATGGTGGTGGGAAAAAGGGGGTCGGACGTGGCTTTACAAATTCTTAAACTTTCAAATTTTATAAACGTCACTGAAGTTTTTCTGTTTTGTCGCAGTCGAGCGATGTGCGGACAACACATTATGGTAATTGGAAGAAATAAACTTCCTGTTGAGCGCTCTGCTGCTTTATCGCGATGCACACTGCTCCAAAAGCATCGCTTTTTTGATCAAAAGTTCAACCTACCTATGGGAGTATTTTCCTTGAAATTCCTGAACTGCGTGATACGTCACAATTAAAGTGGAATTATATTGAGCCTTTCTTCATAAAACTGCACCAGATTAGTAAAATCGCTTTTCTCAGTTATGTGCAGCAATTTTACAGTAGCGACAAGTGTAGATTACGAATGACAATATGTCGAATCGAACCTCTAAACAAGCAAAATTAGATATATACTTTTTTTCTGCAAAAAAACAGGCCGAAAGCGCCAGAGTTGAAGTAGATGATAAAGTTTTGCAAGCGCCAAGTGCTTCTGCTACAGTTGGAGTTGTTCTTGAGAGTCGTGAAGAGTACGTGTTGGGTAAAACCATCGATTTAGGATACGTTCTAGAAATTTACGCACAGATCACGGATGCCGAGAAATAAAGGCTTTTAACTTCCGATGGTCCTCGAAATGTTTCACTTCTTGATACCATTCGGCAAAATCGTCGAAAGTTTCTAAAGTCATGGCTTCAAGATGAGAGGTTTTCCGATTGGCTGGTTTATACGCAACTATCTAGTGGGGGTGGTTTATGCAAAACATGTATTTTGATGCAAGCGCATCTGACACACGACAGTCTTATGAACGCTGCTTTTGTCAAAAGACCTTGCATAGATTTCAAGAAATTTGTAGAGAAGGCTCTCGCTCACAGGGATGCCGCTTACCACCGAGAAGCAGCATTAGCAGCGAAGGATTTCATTAACGCCATGGAAAGTGGCAAAGACATATTATACGCTTTCATGGACGCAGGAAATGCAAAGCGAACAGCAGAAAATATAAAAATATTGACTTATATTGTTAAAACTGTTCTTTTCTGTGCTTCTAACAACATCCCTTTGCGTGGACATTCCGCAGACAAAGGAAGTTTTATTAAGCTTCTTCAATTTCGCATGGATGCTGGGGACGAAGCTTTAAAAAAACACTTTGCTCAAATGGCTGGAAATGCTAAGTATACAAGTCCAACCATACAGAACGAGATTCTCAGGATTGCAAGCTTCATGGTGGTCGAAGAGTTAGTTGCTGAGGCCAATGAAACTTTTATATCTGTTGTTGCCGATGAATCACGTGATATCTCTGGAAAAGAGCAACTTAGCATTGTTTTAAGATATACCAAAGGTGACAAAGTGCACGAAAGTTTTACGGGATTCGTTAAAATGTCTTCCATTTCCGCCGAATCCATATCTGCAGCTATTCTAGCTCACCTTTCCAACATAGGCGTCGATCTTCGAAAACTTGTCGGACAAGGATACGATGGAGCATTAACAATGACTGGTCATGTGAGCGGTGTTCAAAAACGCATTCGCGAAAAATACCCCCGAGCAATATTTGTACATTGTGCTGCACATTGTTTAAACTTGGTCATTAATGACCAGAGTAGAGTTCCTATTGTTAGAAGCACTTGTGACATCATCAGGGAAACTATCCGTTCCTTTCGGAAAAGCCCTAAAAGGCGGTTAACTTTAGGAGTTAATATTCCTTTATTCTCTCCGACCAGGTGGTCAGAAAATATAAGAGCATCAGGATAATGTAAGCAATCTTTAAGCTTATACTTGACGCTCTTGCTACATTGGTGGGGGACGCGAGCAGTGAGACACGAGCAAAAGCTCTTTCCTTGAAAGCTGCTCTCGAAAAGCCTAGTGTAACATACACAGTATGTTTGATTGGGCGGTACTCCGCTCTTATGGAACCACGAGCGCGAAAACTTCAGGCTGTTGGAGTCAGTGTCCCTTCTGTGAAAAGTATGATTGCTTGTCTTCAGAGCGTCCTTGATCAAGATCGGGTGAACTTCACCACAGTTGTATCCAGTATTTATGATGAGGCTTGCGCAGTGGTTGGCACGGAAGAGCTTTCAATGCCCCGGGTTGTTGGAAGGCAAAATCATCACGATAATGTTAAGACAGAATCAGCCTGACAATACTTTGAACGCTCGATATTCCTTTCATACATGGATGGTCTAAGCAGCTCTCTTCGAGATCGTTTTAATGACAAACCTTCTTTCTTTGCGTTGCTTTCTACCTTGCCTCCCAACGACCCGTCCGACATCGATGAGATTGAGAACTTATATTCATTGGACAATCTCTTCAATGAAGTTAGGTTTTGGAGAAACTCTTTGAGCCCTCAAGTAAACCAGGAAAGTCTGTCCGAGCTTCTTCTGAGCGCCCAAGCTTATCCTAGTGTGCGCAACGTCATCCAGATTATCATGACATTGCCCGCAACAACCGTTGAAACTGAACGGTCATTTTCGTGCATGAGGCGAGTTAAAACGTGGTTACGTTCAGCTATGACGTCTGATCGCCTGTCAGATTTGTGCGTCCTTCATTGCCACCAAGAAAGAGTAGATGAAGAAAAGACCAATCGAATATTAGCAACCATGGCAGGCGAAAAGCGACGACGAATGGACTTCTGAGCGTAATTTCGTCAATTGATAAACGGATTGAATGTGAATCAAAACTTTGATGAATTTTGATTTTGACATTCTCTTATGTGCTGACCCCTTCTTACTTAGTAACCTTACCGTACCGGTAGCTATATTATACGCACTGTATCTCGTCGCTTTCTACTGTAATTTCCAACTAGTAAAATGAAGTTCTTGTACGTGTTCTTAAATGACGGTGATACTGTAGATTAGTGCGTTTGGGCTAGCAGCGTAGCGCGTGACGATTGCCAGAAAAAATTACCACCCATTGGCCGTTTTAGAGAAAAGTTAAAATTTTTGCATAATTTAGCTGTCAGTTCGCGACTTAGACAGAAATTCTATAAAATTTGCGTTTTCCTCAGTATGATTTAAATATGCTGTCATAAGTAGGCTAAATGACGTCAGATTAAAAGATTAAAAGTTGCAAAATTTGGCCCCCTCTCAATTTTTTCCTGGCTCCGCCCTTGTGTCATTCCTGTCAAAAAAAAACTTTCTAACCACTAAAACGTTATTCTGAGATAATTGAATTTTGCTGCAGTTGCTCTGCAATTTTATAACTGTTTGATATAGGCTACTTGTTCAACAGTATGCGATTTTGTGCAGTTAGGCTAAAATTATGAAACATTTTGGTATGTTAAAAGTACTGTAGCCTACTTGATTTAAGCTATCTTGCCTGGTCTTTGCATTAACCTACCTCTCTTAAGCATGATCTGAAAAGAACGAAAAACGTTTACAGCATTTTCAAATTCAATAAAATTTAACCTACGCCTGACCGCACTCTCACAAAAATATAAAACGCCGAAACGAAATTTTGAAATTTAGTTCCTGAATTTACACTTGAAGTTTTCTTTTAAGCATCACATTGAAGAATTTTGCGATATTTCAGGGAAGGAGTGTAGGCTACTTTTGTTTGCCACATCTCACAAAGGTATCATCATAATGCTTAGGTCACTTTTTGACAATTCAGTCGAATTATGAGCGAGCTGTATTGTTTCAGAAAAGGTATAGGAACAAACTGCCAACCGACCAGCTGCTCTACGTCAGTCTAAAACCAACGGCAACTCACCTTCTTTAGCATGAACGCAAATTTTGCTGGAACCACAAGCACAAACAGACTTACTCGAAGAATATCACAAACCATTAATCAATCACACGAGACAACGTGTAAGTTTATTTTATGGCAATCTACCCCGATGACTAATATGATGGTATAGTGCTGCGAGGATCGCAGTTTTTGTTGACATTTCAACTCTTCAATATTCGTTATTATTTGAAATAACAGAATCACTCTGTCAAACAAATTGTATCAAGAAAGATATTTCGTCCTTAAATGTACATCGACACTTATTCAAATAGAATGAAACAAATCTTACAAGAGACTGATGTTTTAATCAGACCAATTTTGAGTACCTATCGTACTAGATTTACAAAAAAGCTCTTTTACACCCAGTAGAGGAAGTTTTGGACTGACGTCTATAAAATTGATTGATTCATAAAAAAAGTGCTGGTGACTTGGTGCATTGGGCTTCCGAGCTGGCTTCGAAAAAGAACCGACAAATATGTGGGTTGTTCATTTTTTTTTTTAGTTAGTTAGTTGCATATTTATCCTCTTATCACGAAAGAGCGATCAAAGCGCTATACGAGCTCGCTCAGGAGTTGCCAACCATATGTCTACCACACCAAGATGGGGGAATTCCGCTAAGTGTCTTTCCCAACGGCACAACAAGTAAACTTGCCGGCTTGTTCTCCACACTGTCCCTTCAATGCTGAGCGTCAAGCAGGGAAGCTGTGAATACCAAATTTAAAGTCATTGGTTTGCCCCGACTAGGAATCAAACCCGAGTCTACAGCTCAAGAGACAGACGCTCCATACCACTTGGCATTTGAGCTTTTTTGTAAAAAGGTATTGCGCCTCCGTCGCTTTGTCACGAAACAAAGATAAAAATGCCACAAATTCTGTAAATAAAGAACAACATTGCTTTTAAAGTTGCCGGATTCAGTCGCTTGATATTGAACCTTGTCTTCCGCAGAGTTGTCAACGGGCCGAAGATGTTGAGCCCGACCCGAATCCGATTTTTCAAGCCTGAACCTGACCCGAACCCGAATCCTAATTTATCAGCCAGTCTGAGCCCGCAATAAACCCTAAATTATAAGTTATAACCATAACTTTAAATTTTGAAGAAATTTTAATAAAAGAAAATTAGTTTTAACCATCCGCATTCCACAGCAGTCACACCAGTTTCGAACTGCTATATTTATAAACTCAGCAATCGCGAAAAACCCTACCACTCACTAAAAATTTCGATTTTGCTCCGGCGTCCGGCTCGATTAAAGCCCGACAATTTTTAAAAATTTGTGAGAATAAAGCATAGGCTACTTCACTAAAGGAAAAACAATGCCGTTGTGCCCCCTACCCCTCTACAAACACACCTATGCCACTGCTTCCTACAGTCATGTGAACGCTGCAATCACACGGCCGAGAAGTGGAAAACAGAGAATGACGTGAAAGGACATTTTTGATATAGCAATATGTAAGCATTCCACTCTGGTATCTCTTTAATGAAGCAATGCTGATTGTAAAAAGTTAAAAAATTGCTCGTACAGTGCTTGCTGGAAAAATCAAACAATGCACAGAGTGGAATATTGCTCTGAATATCAATGATAACATCACTGATCTTCGAGTCCAGAACATCGCGGGTTCGGAACTCGATGTGTGCTTGTCTTGTGGTGTGTCACGATTAAAAAGAAAATCAACAGCAATTACGAGCCCCGAATATGCTCTTTAGTGTGTGGCTGATGACTTAACTTAACAAAACAGTGGCATACGCAGGGTTTTTCAATGGGGGGAGTTTCAGTGACGTCACATCGTGATGACGTAAAATACTACGTAATACTACGTCATCACGATGTGACGTCACTGGCAGTGTCAATTTAGATTTTTAACGTTTATAATAATTTTTCATCAAATCGGACGGTTATAGCGTGTTACAGATGTCGCTACTCGCTATCGATGCGGAAGATTTGAGGCTCAATTCCCAGGTCGGTCAAATCAGACAGAGTGTAGCCAACGGCTTGCCACCGCTGCGACGTTTCTTCGGACCTGTGTTGCCCAAAGCGCTAAGACGAGGGATCGGACCCCGCCACTCGCTACCATGCTTCGGTACTGCAGCGAGTTTAATGAAAGGAGTACAGTGAAGATTTGATTTGATGTAAAAAACAAAACTTGTGTGCAGCCATAGCCACTGCAGAGACACCGTATTTAAGGAAACTCCTACTTACCAACTGCTTCACAGCAGCAGCATCACTGACAAAAATGCAGTTCAAGCAAAACACATCAGAAAAGTTGGACTACCACTATTGTTGCATATCGCATCGTAATGAAAGTTTCGCGAGATTAAATTAGAAAGTTGGACCGAACAGAAAAAACATGATAGCAATTTCGGCAAGCTCTGCGCAAAGAAAAGTCGGTTTGTTTCAAAATTAAGTAAGAATTTATTTTTTCTTCAATTGTCAAGAGGGGGTGACTCCCGGCCCCCTTCCTTGCATACGCCACTACGGGTCATCTCCGCGACTTAGCGACTGGGGAACACAGAAACGTCGCAGCATTGGCGAGCTGTTGGCGACACTGTGCCGATTTGACCGGCCCGGAAATCAAGCCCCAGACCTTCCGCACCGATAGTCTGTGCGCTTGACCATTAAGCTAACGACCGGTACCGGCCCAGAAATTGAACCCAAAACCTCCCGAGCCGATAGGGATGTTATTGGTTAACCCCAACTGGCTGGTTTGGTTAGGTCAAGGTTATGACATCGCGAGCGGAACATCCGCCTACGTTGCAACCATTCTCTTCCAAGAATACCTCCTGCGCCGGAACGTTGTGTTGTCCAGCCTTGATGGCCGTTGAAAACAATCGCTTCATAACATCACAACACGACTCCAGCTTTAACTATACCCATTGCCTTTGTCCTGGCTTGCATTTTGTGTTAGTCGTTGGTTCAAGCGCAACCCACCAGAAAAGTTTGACTACCGGAATTATTGCATCACAATGAAAGTTTCTCGATATTAACAAGCAAGTTGGATAACACAGAAAAACATGACAGCAAATTCGGCAAAATCTGTAAGAAAAAAAGCGGATCGTTTCAAAACGAGAAGCTTTTATATTTTTTTAAAATCGTCGATGGGGGGGTTTTGACCCCCAAACCCCTCCTCCCCCTGTGCGTACGCCACTGTAACAAAGATTTTGTTTGCTTTAAAATCGATAAGCACATATGAAGAAACGTCCCCACTTTATTTCGCGGCACAATTTATTTTTTCGTGTAACTACTACCACATCTTATATCATAGCACGAAAATAAAACAACACGTAGCATGATTACAGATAGACAATCACGTCAACATTTATCGAAAACGCATGCTGATTGCTAATAGACTATTGCAGGGGTGAGCAATTATGTTTACACGAAGGGCCGCATTTGAAAATATTTTGAAGCCGAGGGCCGCACGTCCGCAGATGTCCAATTTTTCACTCAAATTAGAGTGACGAGCAAAATATAAAAAGTCATCACGTCCGCACAGTGGCGTAGCGAGAAATTTTACAAGGGGGCTTAATTTCCAGGTTTTTTCCAAGCGTATTTTTATTTTCGCCAGAACCAATTTGAAGCTGAGAAACAAGAAAAGATCAAGGGGGGTCCGGGGAGCATGATACCCCGAAAAATTTTTAAAAATTTACATGCTGTAATAGCTATTTTGGTGCTTTTTGAATAATTTTCAGGCAAATTTTTTGACCCTAAATGTGAGTGCTTTGCCAAATGTGATGCATTTGTTCGCACATTTTCGATTATGCGTGTTTAGGACGTAAGACTTATCGCTATCGAAGAGGTTCGAAATTATGGAAAAATCTGATACATCGAAAACACTTTTGAAAATGGCTGGTGTGAGGATGCGTAGGCCTACCCCTCATTTTTCCTCGCTGGATCCGCCCCTGGTCATAACCTACGGAAACCATCAAAAGAGTCTGGTAGACCTATATATATCTCAGTCACTTGGCGCCATTATTTTTGTTCTTTTTCACTATAGGGCATAGTCAAAAGGGGGAGCCATATCACAATGCTCACCTAAATACGCTCCTGCGTCCGCAGATGTTCTTTTACTTACTGACATTCAGCGCAGAGCTGTAGAAAAAAAATCGTCTTTGGCTTGCTTCGCGTTAGGAGTGTATATTTCCGTAAGAACCTGCGGGTAGCTGAAAATGGTCTCGCGGGCCGCACTTTGCCCATCCCTGGACTACCAGCGCCATGGCCTAGTGGTTAAGAACGTTCGCCTTGGAAGCTGGTAGGCCGGGTTCTATTCTCAGTCGGCTCAAACTAAAGACTTTAAAATTGTAGTGTGGAGGAAGCTCAGCAATTAAGTGTAGCGTGGAGGACAAAATAAACAGACCATAAAAATATGTCAGTCAATTCTTGACAAAAATTTAACCCTGGCGCTAAAGGATCTTAGTAGTTATAAAGCGCCATAAAACCACACAATATTTCATTTCATTTATTGAAACCGGTTTCAAATTCAAATTCGACGCAATAACAAATATAAAGTAGGAAGATTAAAAACAGTTTTGCATAAAGCGCTAACGAACAGCTTATAACGGAGAAAATAAGGATTTGCATAAATTACCTACTAATTGCTACAATAAACTCATGCGATAACTAAGTTGACCGAATTTTATTCAAGCGCCTTGATACCTGATAGTTCACTTCCACCATCACTTAAAAAGTCAGATAAACAGCTCTTTTATTTTTGTACAAAGTAAATAGCAACTGCTGGTTTGATGAATCTTTTAAAGCAAGTAGCGGGTCTTTTAGAAAATCATTGTCGGAGTAAGAGAAATATTGGTGTTGATGCCAATGAGAAATGGCCTAGTGGATTTCGTTTGTTTCTGAAGCGGTAGACTCGGGTTCGATTCCAAATCGGGCCAAACCAATGACTTTATTATCTGGCCAAACCTATGACTCAGAGCTTTCCTGCTTGACTTTTGCAATTAAAGGGACCGTGAGGAGCACAAATCTGCCGGCATTTGGCAAAATCCATTATCCTCACTTTTGCACTTTTCGAGAAAATCAAGTTTTAGTTTTCAGGTTTTTTTAAGAATGTTCCTGATTGTAGATTTTTTTAATTTTTGGTTTAATAAAAGTGCTTGATCATAGAAGTTTAATAATAAAGTTTAATGTTAACAATTTTAATTAATGAATGTATAAGCAGCGTATTAATCTTGCGTTCGATTTTTATCCAAATTTGCATTGAACCCTTTATTATTTTACATCACCTTTATTATTACGTCACCTTTCAACTATTACGTCACCATTATAATTGTTTCATATTGTTACGCACAATTTTTTCACTCGTGAGATGAAAATTTTTGAGAAATACATAAAACTTTGTTTATGACGCAATAACTAAATTAACAATCACAAGAGGAGTTAACAGGTTTTGCCAGATAATTTTTAAAATTTTTGACGTTTTTTTGTGCAGAAGTGGAGTTAATGGGTTTTGCCACCATAGATAACTCGAAATCGGTTTGAAGTACAAACTTGATATTGCGCACAAGACGGACATTGGAGCAACGATTGAAAAAAATGCAAAAAAACGAAATTTCAAAATTGTGGAGTTAATGGGTTTTGCCAAATGACGGCAGAATATAGACGGCAAATTTGCTTGTTGTGCCGTTGGGAAAAGCACAAAACGGGATTCCCCGTTGTAAAGTGGTAGACAGATGTTCTCCGACTTCTAGCTTCTATTCTCAGTCGGGTCAAACCAAAGACTTTAAAATTGGTGTTTGCTGTTACACTTGCAAACGTTCAGCAATTAAGTGTAGCGCGGAAGATGAAATAAACAGAAAATAAAAATACGTCAGTCAACTCTTGACAAAATTTAGTCTTGGCGCTAAAGGATCTTAGTAGTTATAAAGCGCCATAAAACCACACAACTTTTTATTTAGGCAAGTAGTAGTAGTTCAAGTTTATTCACGAGATGCAGAAAAGTAAGAAAAGCGAACAAGCAAAGCAAAATACACTTTCACAAACATATCAAAAAAAGATAACGCATCTCGAAGGGGACTGCGAAGTGACCTATAATGGTCTTCAAGTCAAGCAGCCACCCAGAGAATGTGTCAGTCGCCACATTTAAGGCGACAGATACAAATCGTCCTTCGTAACGTTTAGAGTATATTAGGATGTTATACAATATCCGTAGCTCTCTTGTCAAAAAAGAGGATAATTTTCAGTGAGATCATGCAGTCTACTCCCCGTGGTGGTCCAATCTAACGAAAGATTTGCAATTACAGCGTGAAGCTCGTACAAAAGTTAAAGATGACGGAAGAAGGTTTTGAAATGATGGTGTAGCTGCTTCTTCATCATATCGGATCAGGTACTTCCTTATATGATAGCGTGTCGAGGTTTGCTTCATTCTTAGCTTCCAATACTGATTTCTACATGAAATGCAAAAAAAAAAGCACTAAAACTTTTTTAACGCTCATCATCGTAACAATCAATTTTCAACAAACTTTATGTTTGATAATCAACAGCGAAATCACAATAAACATCGATAAAACAATCACCGCTTCGCGATCTTTTCAGCAGCAAATTCTCTTTCTTGAGATAATAGCAAGTTTCAATGGTACGAGCTACAACTTAATCAGAGACGATTCTAAGAGGGGGTTAGAGGATGCCATGCCCCCCCAGATTTTTGCCTGGCCCCCAAGTTGGCCCCCCGTTTTAACAAGCTCATGTAGCTTATGACAAGGTATGAAAATGTACTAATCGATTGTTAGACATTCGTATTAGACATTAGACATTAGTGTTAGACATTCGTTGTCTTTGCTTCTCAGTTGAGTCAATTTACTAGGCCAGAGGTGGCGAACCTTTTTTGGCGAACGTGCCAAAATATTAAAAATAAAGTGTAGCAAGTTAATGCCGTGCCATGGCAACAAAACAAAAACAAGTTTTGTGTTTTTTTGTATTTTGTTGCATTTTTATCCTCCTATCACGATAAGCGATCTATGTGCTATACGAATTCGCTTAGGAGTGGCCAGCCATCTGCCTACCACACCAAGTTGGGGGAATTCCGCTAAGGCGCTAAGTGCCTTTCCCAACGGCACAACAAGTTAACTTGCCGGTTTGTTCTCAACACAGTTCCCCCTTTAATGCTGAGCGTCAAGCAGGGAAGCTGTGAGTACCAATTTTAAAGTCATTGGTTTGACTCGACTCGGAATAAAACCCAAGTCTACAGTTCCTGAGGCGGACACTCTCATCACTCGGCCATCTTAGCTGTTAGGCTCTGCTACACAATGATTAATGAACAATGAACTCTGGAGAAATGGTTCAGCAAACGTGAAGACATTTTCTTTGGTCTTCACCCGATTTCAGTGGAAAAACAGTAACCTTTCGGACGTGGAGACCTTTTTTTGGTTTTCAGTGGGAAAAATAATAGGTTTACGAACATGAAGGATTTTGGGGGGCAATTTGGACCCACACTTTCCGAAAAGAGGCAATTGTGTAACAAAGGTTGAAGACCCCTGATTTAAACGAAATCAAGATTAAAGTATCAAGTGGCGTGCCAGAAAAACCCGCGGCGTGCCATAGGTTCGCCCCCTCTGTACTAGGCTATGTGAAAGATGCATAGTTTGTTTCGGTCTTTGTCTTTGCTTTTCAATAAAGAGTGCTTTTATTGCATCACACAGTTTCGTCTAAATCGTAAAATCGCTATCACAAGCGGTTAAGTCATAAAGCCGCCAATGCAGATCGAAGAAGCTATTAGTAATAGGTGAAGAGGAATAAAGAACTAAATAGATCAAAATCTTACGTATCAGGGGCGTGCCCAGAAATTTAAAAAGGAGGGCCGCAATTTCCTGTTTACACGTTTCCACTGAAAATATCGGTGAAGACCAAAAAAAAAAAGGTCTTCACGTCTTCTGACGTCCAACTTACTCTCCAAAATCAAGTGAAGACCAAGCAAGAAAGGTCTTCGCGTCCTCAGATGTCCTGTTTTCACTGTTTCGCTGACTGCAGATATATATCAGCTTATATTTTAGCGGGGGGGAGGGGGGTCGCGACCCCAGCGCTCCCCCTCCCCCCCCCGAATACGCCCCTGCGTATCGTGTCTTTGGTAGTGGCTAATCGAAATAAAAGTGATATTTCGAATTTTTTATAGCCTGGTTCAGGGGTGGGCAATTATGTTCACACGAAGGGCCGCATTTGAAAATATTTTGAAGCCGAGGGCCGCACGTCCGCAGATGTCCAATTTTTCACTCAAATTAGAGTGACGAGCAAAATATAAAAAGTCATCACGTCCGCACAGTGGCGTAGCGAGAAATTTTACAAGGGGGCTTAATTTCCAGGTTTTTTCCAAGCATATTTTTATTTTCGCCAGAACCAATTTGAAGCTGAGAAACAAGAAAAGATCAAGGGGGGTCCGGGGAGCATGATACCCCGAAAAATTTTTAAAAATTTACATGCTGTAATAGCTATTTTGGTGCTTTTTGAATAATTTTCAGGCAAATTTTTTGACCCTAAATGTGAGTGCTTTGCCAAATGTGATGCATTTGTTCGCACATTTTCGATTATGCGTGTTTAGGACGTAAGACTTATCGCTATCGAAGAGGTTCGAAATTATGGAAAAATCTGATACATCGAAAACACTTTTGAAAATGGCTGGTGTGAGGATGCGTAGGCCTACCCCTCATTTTTCCTCGCTGGATCCGCCCCTGGTCATAACCTACGGAAACCATCAAAAGAGCCTGGTAGACCTATATGTATTTCAGTCACTTGGCGCCATTATTTTTGTTCTTTTTCACTATAGGGCATAGTCAAAAGGGGGAGCCATATCACAATGCTCACCTAAATACGCTCCTGCGTCCGCAGATGTTCTTTTAATTACTGAGGCTTTGGCTTGCTTCACGTTAGGAGTGTATATTTTGGTGTGATAAAATGGTCTCGCGAGCCGCATGCGGCCCACACTTTGCCCATCCCTGGCCTAGTTGGTCATGTACCGGTATTCTTTATATTTTTTTGATGAAGCCTAATCAGCAAGCACTAAAAAAGAAAGACAGCATTGTGCATTGTGGCAGCATTGGCAGGCGTAATAATGGTATTATTAGAAGCAACAGCAACCAGTGCTTAGTAAACTTGGCTTTAATGCGTCATTCGTTGATGGCTGTGGAGTTTGGATCGGGAGACCTTGGTTGAGTGTGGACTGGTTCTATAGGCAACACAGTGCTTCCTTGTTTTTTCATCGCTTTTGAAATTACAAAATCATTAAGTTATAAAGCAGTCGACCTTCCTTGCCTGACCATTATTTAGCCTGAAGTTGTTAGGCGACTGAGACCATTATTTATCATGAAACATGATTGCCGAGTGAGCGAAGACGCTACTGAAGTCTTATCCAGTGCCAATGCTCGCCCATTGTAGCCCCTTACCCTCCCTCCTGGAACTCAACGCGAGGTTCCACAAGCAAAAGTTTTAGTGCCCAAAAGAATATTTTTCATCTCCACGCAGAATTGAAGACCAAAAAAAAGGCTTCAGGTAACGAAAAGTGGGCCCCCAAGCACCGGTGTGAGACCCCAGAAACACGTGCCCCCCCTCAGGTCGGAGGGCTCGGGGGACGGTTGCGCCGGCCCTGGTCTTCCACTGCCACCAGCCGAGTGGGGTTCAAGCTTTTCACGGAGAACATATTTTCACTGGCGGAGAACATAATTTCAAGAGAGGTAGAATGTAGGGATTCATTAACTGTTTGCACAGATGGAGGAATTACGTTAAGTGCCTTTTCCAAGGGTGTTATAACAAGCAATCTTGCGGGCTAATTGACGATACTATTTCTTTAATGTCGAAGTCGAACGTATAGCAGGAAAACTGTGAATACTAATTTTTAGGCTAGGCAATCAGTTTGACTCGTCTCGGAGTCAGACCGTGAGTCTACCAAACATTTAGAAACATTTAGCCATCTTATGTTGCAGTGAATGTCAATAATAAACGTCTATAGTGTGTCATAATGCAATATGCTTACTTTTTAAGTTCGGTTGCAAATCTCTTTGAATTTACTCTTTTCCTTTTAAACGCAGTTTTCAGTGGCCCCACCTAAATCTATCTTGGCCCCAAAGTGGCTCCCCACTTTTTGGGTGCTAGAATCGCCACTGAACTTAAACCTTAGGCTTTTCTCTAGTTTATCCGCCATCAAGCGTCGGTCCATACACCGTCTTTGTAAACTTCCTCCTGCAGCCCCAAGTCCAGTGATTATAAAAGTTCAGGCTTAATATGAAAACTTATTGATGATAGATGAACTGGCGGATGCGGAAGAACCAAGAGGCAAAAATCTTCCCTTCTTTACCCCGTAAATATTTTTGTTTTTATACATTAGTAGGCCTATTTCGACACTTCTAGAATCTAGATGCACGAAACTGCAAGATAAAGGTTTTTTTTTTATTCGTAGCCTACCTTCTAAAGCAGGGGTGGGGAACCTGCGGCCCAGGCCACATGCGGCCCGCTTAAGTTTTAAATGTGGCCCGAGCGTGCATACGGCTCATGTAATTCTAGGCTTTCCATACGTCTTCCTCTTTAACATTTCGGCATATTGAACAGCGAAAACCAGAGGTGGACACAATTTTGTTATTCGTTAATAACGAAGCTCACTTTTTCATTAACTAGTTAATTCGTTAAATTTTATTTTGAAATTAACGGAATAAATTAACTTCCATTAATGCTGTATAACTTCCGTCAAATTTTTGTAAACGGTTAGTTCTCTTATTGTTGGTTAAGTTTGACATCGATAAACTAGCACAATGCGACCAATGGGGTCAAAAAGCGAGAAAAAAACAACCAAAAATATGCTTGTGAGCAGAAAAATTGCTTAAATGCTTACGCAAACATTGGTATTAATAATTTTTTTGCTGTTTTTAAAAAAGAAATGCCGTTTTAAGTCAAATTTAACGATTTAACGAATTTAATTAACTTCCGTTAATTGGAGCTGAATTTAACGAATTAACGTTAACGGAGGTACATAACTGTGTTAACGAAGTAATGGTTAACGAAGCTAACGTTTTGCATTAACTTGCCCATTTACGGTGAAAACATGTCAAAACACAGTTACACAGCTCAAACTACGGCCTGCGGACGTGATGACCTTTTTTTGCTCTTCACTTGATTTTGAGCGAAAATTTGGGCTTCTGCGGACGTGATGACCTTTTTATTGCTCTCCACTAAATTTTCAGAGGAACTTTTTTTGCTCTTTACGCATGAAACGTGAATGTGGCGCGCTGAAACTATCATGCGTGCAATGTGGCCCGCTATGCCTTGAAGGTTCCCCACCCCTGTTCTAAAGCAATTTTCGAACGTGACGTAATGGCATAATGACATTGTGCAAACGTTATAACTTACAATTTGTTGAAAATTCTGATCGTTTTCATCATCAAATGAATTTATATACGAATTCCATTTTCGTTTAGCTGCAATTCCTACTACAACGATCAGAATTAAAATTCCAAGTGGAACCAGCACAATCATCGCAATTCGTGAGGTGGTCCACATGCTGGGACTGGTAACAAAATATCGCATTTAAGCACTGCTTTTCACAAAAATTAAATCCAAATAAAAACACTTTCAGTTAATCAATTCAACTTTTATTCCCGCGCGCTAAAACATTAAAAATAACCTCGAACCCAAAAATAAATAAAGGTACGGAAAACGAAACAAGTAGCAAAACGGGTTAGCGTTGAGATATGCCAGTCGAGACTAAGGCGTGCGGCTGCATATACTCTTATTCAGTTTAACTGGGAAACTGCTACTTCAAAACTTTTCAGTATTTCTGCTGTTTGACTTCGGCAAAAAGACCGAGTTTTGCGAGTTAGCAGTTCTGCATGGAACAAGTAGGCTGTATAGCATGCTTCACTTCTAACATCTTTCAAAACAGGTCGAGTATAGAGCTTGATACCTTCTACTGTAAACTATTATCCATTCATCTTTGGTGGAAAAGGGAATTTCATAATCGGAAAGATAACGCTCAGCAACAAGAATGGATCCGGTTTGTTGAATCAGGGATTGATAATCATTTTCACATTTTCCCCCATCTAAATATCACATGGTTTTTTCTTTAAATAGCATCAAAAATAACACTGGACAACAGAATTTTTTGAGAAACGTGTTTATCATAAGACTATAATGTTTTTTTTATGTTTTTTGGGGTGCTGATTTCGAAAATGATATTGAAATTTTCGTAGTGTCAGTGGTTTTGCCTCCATTTGAAATTATATGAATTTGCGATTTCAAGTTTGCGTACCGGTAATACAAAACTCATGGCTATATAATTCGAAATATTACACACAAAATTTAAAAAACTCACTAACAAGCAATTCAAAAGCACTGCAATGTCATTTCTTAAAAATGGACATTTGAATAACTTTTTCTCTTGAATGTGGTGTTGCATTTTCGCACCAAATTCTCGATATAGTCTCCCATCATGGCTTCGTCCCACCTCCCTTGATAGCGCTTTTCCATCACTTGGATATCTTGGTGAAACCTTTCACCATGTTCTTCACTTACGTTTCCCAAGTTGTCTCGAAAGAAATCCAAGTGAGAATGCAAAAAATGCAACTTTAAGGACATGCGGCAACCAAGCTTTTCACAACTTTTAATCAAATTTGACGACCACATTACATAGTCGTCTCTTCGATGTTTTCCTAGAAATCCTTCCACAATCATTCTAAAAGCTTGCCAAGCATTTCTTTCCAAATCAGACACTATCTCTCCAGCTCTTCAGATGCCAACACTCTTCTTATTTGTGGCCCCACAAATATACCTCCTTTGACTTTTGCCTCAGATATGCTTGGGAACATCTGTCTAATATACCGAAAGGCACGGCTTGTCGGTTTCAAACTCTTCACAAACTGTTTGGCCAGTCCGTGTTTTATATGCAATGGAGGAAGTAAAGTTTTGCTCCTTTATGTAAGAGATGAGTTTAAAACGTTGTGGAAGCCTGGTGTGAGATCTTGGCGAGGTGGCCGGTTTTTGACCACGTAGTGCTGCTCATCCGCTCTGCTATTCCACAAACAAAGAAAACAAGAATGTTTCGCATAACCTCCTTGCAATCTCAAAAGAAATGCTATCATTTTGAAATCTCCACAAACGTTCCAATTATGATTATTGTATCGAATTAATTCAAGTAATATTTTTACGGATTCACGATCTTCCTTCATCCAAACAGAATGTGCTATTGGAATGGATGGATACACATTACCATTATGTAGAAGGACACCTTTCAAACTTTGCTCAGAACTGTCAATGAATAAACGCCAATCGGAAGCTGAGTACACAATTTCAATCTCCTGAAACAAGCCCTGTATGTCAGTACAATCACAAAGTGAAGGATGATCCGAATCCGAGGACATTGCAGCACAGAAATTTGCAAAGATCACATGCCGTTTTTTTGGCTTGGATATTTTGCATGAAGGAGCAAGCAAATTCCACTCCTTGAGGCGGGAAGAAAGTATCTCTGCTTTTGCTTTTGTATGATCTAAGTCTCTTGATTAGTCATCTAATTCAGGACTTCCCAAACTTTTTCGCTCGCGACCCTTTTTAATCTTTTGAAATTATTTGCGACCCTTCACGATTAAAATGAGAAATATGCATTTGCAAAATATGCATTTGTGATAATTATTGGAAGACGAAAACTAAAAACAAGCTACCGCTGCTCAATTATTTATTTATTTATTGATTTTTCATTTTTGTAGCATATTCATCCTCCAATCACCAGAAAGCGATCAATGCACTTTACGAGCTCACTTAGGAGTTGCCAGCCATCTGTCTATCACACGAAGATGAGGGAACCCCACTAAGTGCCTTTCCCAACGGCACAACAAGTAAACTCGCCCGCTTGCTCTCCACACTGTCGCTTTAATGCTGAGCGTCAAGCAGGGAAGCTGTGAATACCAATTTTAAAGTCATTGGTTTGACCCAACTCGGAATAAAACCCAAGGCTGCAGTTACCGTGGCGTACGCTCTATACCTCTCGGCCACCTGAGCTGTTGATGTCTGCAATCAGTGGCGCGGGAACGTTTTTTGGACAGGGGGGGCTCAAAATAGTAAGATCGTGTCAACGTCTGGGGGGCGAAGCCCCCCAGACCCCTCTTTTTTTCGAACGCACGTTTTTGAGAGCAGGACACTCAGTAGACCTATTTTGATAGACATCAATTGCATGCCCGCTTAAGTGACCGGAATTTTTTCAGGATAATTTTTTATCATGGAAAACAAGATTGCTTACTACCATTAGGCTTTTCTAACCATGCTCGAATTACTACTCATGTATTTGTAAAATGCAAATCCCTCAATGACAAAACCGAAAAGTAGGCAAACAAAATTTGTCCGATCTAACTTTTGCTTTGCTGATCAGAGTTACATGCAACAAACAATGCCCCATTGAGGTTTAAAAATAACAAAAAACACACAATCAAAATAAAGCACTGAACCATTTTTTAACATAATGAGATGTGTAGATATAGGTATTTAGGTAGGCGTACTAGCTCAATTTTAGTAACAATCATCGGCAGTGCTCGAGTTGCGAAAACACTTATGGGGGGTGGTAGGCTACAACTTTTCACGCAGACCTAAAAAGAGATGGTCATTATAGTTGTAAGGGAATGGTTTACGCTAAAATGTTTTACGTGGGGATGGTGTTGTTTTCAGGGGGGATGGCATCCCCCTCAAATCGAGTAGCCTACTGATCATCGGTGCCAGTTTAGTAGTGATTTAGCCGCTTCATTGGGTTGGTAGAAAAAATTCAAAACCATTAAAAAAACTCAACCAGAAGAGAACTTGCACCAGCTCATATAAGCTTGATTAGGGGTGCCCAACTAGTCGATCGCGATGTACCGGTCGATCTTTGGATGCTTGGCTGTCGATCGCGGGTCAATTTGGCATGTATACAAATCAGGTTGGCCACCAACATTTCCAGTTCATGTAACGCGTCCGGGCCGTGAAGACCTTTTTTTTAGCTCTTCACAAAAATTTTGGTGGAATTCGGAACATCTGATGGATTGAGGACCGTTTTTTTGCACTTCATCGCATTTTCGTTCACGATTTACGTAATTCCCATGATCAGTAGCGACTTTCATTCGAGCATTCAGAGTAGTTTGGCGTAAAGTGTTTGGCAGCTACAAGAATTGGCAGCCATTATACTTTTACTGGTCCATCGTCCATGACTGCTGTAAAGGTTTGCAAACGCTGATATAAAACACGGTTAAAAATGAACTTCAAACATTGAAAATTTTACGTTAACCAAGTGAATAATACGGTAACTGATTGATTTTTAAAAGAATAGTGATTCTTCGTTGGTTAAAAGCACTTTAAAAAATATTTGCTTCATTACGTATGTACGTTGCAGGCATTAATCCCGTCGCACTCAGTGCATAATTTTTTCAATTGTCAGGGGGGGCTCAAATGGTTCAGGGGGGGCTAAAAAAAGTTCAGGGGGGGCTTGAGCCCCCCCTGGCACCCTACTTCCCGCGCCTATGTCTGCAATGCCTACTAGTTTACACTTAAGTAGCTTACTAAAACCAAAAACAAAAAAGCAAACACATTTATGCATTGTGATGGGTGCGATTGCTTTCGCCTACAAACCAAATCCCGCTGCGGCTCAATATTTGTTAATGCCGGTCTCGAGATGGTTTGAATGTTGCTTATGCCGGAACGATGTTTTGCCGTCAACGTTAAACATGCAGACTCGCACAGATACGTCGAGACAATCGGCCGTAGTGTGGTTGCTGCCGAGTCCGATAATGGTGGATATTCGGCTTTAATGCTAACCATTGATTAACCAGCTATCCTTTGCTTAAAATAGTTTTTAATTACCGGTGCTAGCCTCTCGCCAGCAGTGTTCTACATGGCGTCGCAAACCGAAGCGATGAAACAAAAAGATGCGTTCAGCCGCGTCATGTGATACCGATGTGACGAAGCAAAACAATTTATGCATAAAACTACAGCACTCATCTGCTGCCTCACTATTTCGTACTGGCCTAGAGATAGGCCAGAATCTACATTCTACAGCTAAGTTAAAAATGATGTTTGCGCAATTACACCAGTTTAAAAAGCTCAACAGCATACTATACATAATACTCAATACTTTGCTTAAAATTTGTATACTCCCTGCGCCCCCTGAAGTTTGTTACGCGACCCCTCGCGGGGTCGCGACCCCTAGTTTGGGAAGCCCTGATCTAATTCATCTTGAATCGGAAAATGAGAATTTTTGCTGGAACAATTAGTGTCAAACTCAAAATCAGCATTGTCATCTTCCGGTAATGTTGATGATGTAGCATGCGTTGTTGGAGGTTGAGGAATAGGCAATTCTGCGCCATGGTTGACAGGCGCAATGGATGAAAGTATACTTTGATAAACAATCTTTTTTCTATCCTTGGTTTTTTTGTATTTGGAAATGTCGACTACGCAGAAATAGCAGTTATCACAATGATTGGTGGGTTCTCTCCAGATTCGGGGAATCGCAAACGGCATACATTTACGACTTCCGCGCATCCATCCTTCTAATGTGGATCTTCAACTTCCACAGCAAAAATGTACGGCCCAAGACTTATCTTGGTCTCCCATCTTCATGCCAAAATATGCCTCATAGGCTTTGAAGAATTTTGTTTCTGGTATTATTTTGTGCTTCATTTGTCGTGGATTGATGTAGTAGCCACAAACGTAGCAGAAACAGTCAGAACTAATTTTGCTGAGTCTTTTTAGACTCATATTTACTGAAGAATTTGAAATATCAATAGCACTAAATCTAACCTTCAAAATCGAATAAAATATAGCATATTTCTAAACTGAGCAACTTCACTGTAGTAGGACTAACTTGCAATATGTCAAACAGTTAAACTAAGAACAATTGCTACCAGATTCAACGATTCACTAAGAATAATAAACCTACTCTATCCTGCTGGCTTTCCTGGCAAAATTGTGTCGAATCACGTGAGAGTGAATGACAATTTGCTAATTTGCATCTTCAACACCATTATTTTAGAGAGTGATAAAGATAATAACAAAATGTCATAAATGATATAACACAAGAATGAAAAGTACTGTAAATGTCACGTAATGCTAAAGCTGTATGATTGTTTCGTATACTAAGAACTTCAATTTGTTGCAAATATTTTCAAAACCATTGACACTACGCATAAACTAACTCCAAAATCGGCATCAGCAACCCCGAAAACACAAAGAAACACTCAAACAAAGAGATAAACAAAAATTTGTTGCCTAGTGTATTATTCAAGATTTACTTCAAGATAAATTGTTGGCATAACGCATTGAATCGAAATTTAATCAAATTATTTCATGCATCGTGAAGCCACAAGTTTCTAAGTACAGCAGTAATAGTTGGTACGAAGTAATAAATTTCAAATAAAACCAAAACAACCGGCCCGCTGACCTAGTTGTTAAGCACATTGTGGTTATGGGTGCTGGAGATCTGGGGTTAGATTCCCAGGCCGGTCAATTTGGACACTGTGTCGCCAACAGCTCTCCACGGCTGCGACGTTTTTTCAAAGCTGTGTTGCCCAGGCGCTAAACCGTGAAGATGGGCCGCGTCACTAGCTACACGCTTCAGCGTAATACCGCAAATATTATGAAGATTTTGATTTTTTTACGAAACTAAATCTACGGACGATATTAGACAGTAATCAAACTATTCAGGTTTAGGATCCCCAATGAAAATCAGCCCTTAGCATCTGGAAAGATTACAAAAAAAACAGCTCTTTTCATGCTGTTTTTTGGGCACCTAAAGCATTCCTTGAAAACTGAAGTAAATATAAGAAAGATATTGAAAATAAGGCCTAAATTTAGGAATAAACTTCTTACTTAGCAATAGATTTTGATAGAAACTTGCTGTAAAGACAAGTTTTTCGCTATCGAGATAAAATAATCCAAATCTACAATGTCTTTGAAAAGATTTCAATGCCGTGATGATGGTGGCATTATCGAAAAGTTTGCAGGTAACTACTCCGCCCTCGACCTCAATTTTGCAATCAAAATACTCTTCATTGTCTACAAAAAACTCGGGAACATGGAAGATGCAAGCTTGTATCCATAAAGGAAAAGGTAAAGTGTTATTGGCAATAAACTCGACGGCACTCGATGCGTAGCACTCAATTTCATCTCGATTGATAAAGCAATACGGACGCTCTTTGTTCAATTTTATATGGCAGTTTTGAAGTATAACTGAAGAATTTACTTTGGTTTGTGCAACTGACAAATGAACTTGAAGCATAGTGCAGACTTGTGCTTGGAAGAATATTATAAACACATTTTTTCTAGTGAGCAATAGCTTCTGTATCATAACTAGCTGCCACAAGATATGAAAGTAGTATTGTATTACCATAGTTAACCTTGTTTTTATATATAATTCGTTGCTGATTACAACGATTGGCGTTTGATTTTCGTTCTACATGCTCGACCTTAATTGTAATAGCTAGCTGTAAGAAGTAGCCATGCTTTCACTTTTGATGCCGATATTTTATTTTATCATCTATTATTTTGGATGCTGGTAAGTTTGCTAATAACTTACTGTTGATTAATTTTTATTGTTTAGGAATGCTTTTATAATGAATCATGAATTTGAATCTTTTTGAATCCTGAAATTTAAGCTTGTAGGCTACGGTACAGCGTGCTCTTCGGTATAGTTTTTTGGGGTGCGCTGGTTCTTGAGTAGCTGAATAAACTTCGTGGTCGGCCCTGCACCGTTTAAATTTACTTTATTCGCTTTATTTAAGTTGTCTCAGGTAGTCTTGGCAGAAAAGATTGCTTCAGCCATCGCCCGAAGGCTGATGTAGTGGAAACAACTTGTCATAGGTGCGTGAGATCTGGAGTTTGATTTTTGAACCGGTCAAATCGAACCCAGTAGTCGCCAACGACTTGCCACCACTGCAACGCTTCTTTGGAGTTCGAAGCTGTGTTGATCAGGCGCCAAGCCACGGACAAGAGCCAGACTACTCGTTCAACGCTTCTGCGCAATCTTGCTAGTATAATGAAGATTTGACTTAATGGCATCATCTCATTGGAAAAACTAATTTTACCTGAAATTTTCTTTCAATTATATCAAAGAAAAATATCACCAGCCATGATTTTTACACAATTTGCGATAAACTACTGCAGCCAAGATACTCTATAGGGTGATTCAATAAGCTTCAGCAAGCCACACCAATGAAAAACCAAGCAAACTCAGCTTTGGGACCTTCAATTAAAAACACGTTTTGTGGTGCAAGGGTGGCTTACCTGTCAATAAAGCAAGCTGTTTTCCTAGCAAAGAATTAAAGATTTAAGTCTATGAGGAGGCATCTTTAATTCTTCGGTAGGAAAACGGCTTGCTTTGTTGGCAGGAAAGACGCCCTTGCACAATAAAAAGTGGCTGGCTCATGAGTAAGCTTAAATCTTTAATTCTTCAGCTGAAAAACTGTAAGTAAGATTTGGTTTAAAAAGCATTAAGAGTTGTTTTTGTTTTCATTACATTCCTGACTCATATCTTCGTGACTCTCATTGAAGTCATTTCTAAATAATTTGGTTCACAAGTTACAGCTCACCTTAATTATTCTGTTACTATAATAAAGCATGGCCAACACTGCGTAAAGTAAAGGCTGCCATTACAAAAGTGAGCAATTTCGCCCTAGGCAAAAGCAGGCCACACGAAAAACGGAGTTGAAGTTAACACTTCCTTGACTACGGAGTGGGAAGAAGTGAGGTGGGGGTTTTCCATTTCTTTGTGGCAACAAAAAATGTTTCATAAGCGCTGTGAAGCAGAGTAATCAAGTAGCCACATAATTAACTTCCGAATCACGCTCAACAGCCCGAATAAAAAAATAAAAAAAAATAAGAGCTTGGCTGTCCAGTTCTAATGAGCTGCAACACTTCACAAATCTAAGCTTAATCAGAGACTAGCCGTATAGCCAAAAAGAACACATTTTCAATTAATTGAAACAACAATTTAAATTTTTAAACTAAGTTATAAATTATAACTTATAATTTTGTTTTGGAACTGTTCTACGAAAAGGAAAGGGCTTAGTTATAATGATCAAACATACAAAAAAATGCCGCAGTAATTGGCGCCAGCGCCAATTTTGCAGTGATTTGCATGCTAGAATAACACTTATAAAGTTGAGGGATCGATGCAGCTATAGCTTTTGGCATTGACATGAGCGGTCAGGGCTAGTCTGGGACGATTTTGACATAAAATAAACAAAAAAATTCTGCAGAAGCACTTCAAAATTTGGGATCTGACTTTGGCAAAATCAAAAAATAGTTTCAAACCTCAATAAGACTAGAAGTTCAAAAATGTGCTCATAGTCAGGATATACAACTGATTTAAAGGCATATTTTGTCGGATACGTAAATTTACTACTTTCAGGCTTCGTTTTGCTTATTATAGTCTAATCATTTTACTTTCTTTTATCTAGGGTTTGTTTTGTCTTATTTCAACTATAAAAATTTTTTCCATACTTTTGAGACTTGGGTTTTTAAAAAATTGTTTGGTTCAACCACAAAAACTCACTCAACCGATTATGGGCATGTGCTTGCCACAATCAGCAAGCAAGATAATACTGCTCAGCTCAGATGGCCCAGTGGTACAAAGCGTCCGCCTCTTAAACGGTAGATTAAGATTCGGGTTTGATTCCGAGTCGGGTCAACCCAATGACTTTCAAATTGGAATTCACAGCTTCCCTGTTGACGTTCAACATTAAAGGGACAGTGTGGAGAACAAGCCGGCAAGTTTACTTGTTGTGCCGTTGGGAATGGCACTTAGCGGGATTCCCCCATCTTGTTGTGTAGATAGGTGGCTGGCAACTCCAAGCGAGCTAGTGTAGCGCTATGATCGTTTTCTCCTGACAGGTGGATGAATATGCAACCAAATACAAAAAAATACCTGCAAATATTTAAGATTACGATGGATGTTTCCTAAAAAGCATATATCTGTACACCAAACTTGAGTCAAATGTATTCAGCATTGTTTTGTCATTTTGATTCAGTTTTGCCGACTTATATACTAGGCCTGCAGTAGATTGTGGTCCTATAGTTACATCTACAATTATGTTTTCATTTTCTACATCATTTTTTAAAAATGATTGAAATGTGTAGGTTTAACCGCAATGTGGCGCAACTGAGTTGTTTCGCAAAAACACAATTTAATTTTTAAAATTGTGAATTAAGTTAATGCAAGAGCATTGCATAAGTATCATAAAAAAGATTTGAGTAGTTTTCTTGAGCTGACAACTAATTTGGCTTGGAACATTTTGACTTAGAACATTGAAATAAACAGGCTATGTTAAGGCAGCAAATTGCTTGTATCATCTGCTTCGCTGAAACACAGTTTTTGAAATAAGAATTTTTAAAGCGAGTTAGCCTGTGACATTTGTTCTAGCTTTTTCTAGATAAAACTAAAGATAAAATGTGAATAAAGGAACTGAAACTAAATGATGCAAGCTGAAATACCTGATGGTCTTAGGTATACAAGTGTTTAAAAGTTTTTCTCAAAACGAACGAAACATTAAAACGTTTTTCTAAACACTGTTAATCCGCACGGAACATAGGCCTACTCCGTGAAATTCGATGAGGCAAACAATAAACATGGACAAAACTTTTTTAGCCTAACCTAACTTAACCACTCTAAAGTTCATCTTGGCAGTTAATTCAGATTTTTTGGGGACTCGTCAAGTTTAAAGTTTTAAATTATTTGTAAATTTAATTACTCGATGCTGAATCTTAATCAACTCTAATTGCTGGCTTGGAAGGACAACGATAAATTGGGAAGTGATTAATTTGCTTAATACTGGTGACTTTATCTGAGGATGTAGCAACTAAAAAATCTTCAAAAAAGGAAATTGCCTTTAATTCTTTAGCGAAACAATAACCCAAAGTTTTTACAAATGTAACTCAAAAAATCTAGCTTACAAACTTGGCCAACAAACTTGCAGGACAAATTTTTATCAGTCCGAAGTTTGATAAATCCAAATCACAGGCCAATCTTCTGATTTCGAAGGTAATCTTTTAGAATAACGTTGTCGAATTTAAGGAGAAATGGATTAATTCCGCAAGGGATATTGTCTTCTCGTGCTAAATTTTTGCATATGAAGTAGTTTGAGGTAGTGTACAAGCTATGTTTTAATTTAAATGTTCTTTTCTGTAGCCATATTGACATTAATGTTAGATTAATTGAGCAGCAAAATTGGGAAATATACTATTATTTTGGATCCCGGCCAGAGTGGTTACCGCATCGCTATTGGTGTGAGAGATTTCAATTGAGTTTCGATTTTCGGAGCGGTCAAACCGAAAGAAGTGTCGCCAGTCCCCGATACGAGATTTCTTCGGAGTTCGAACCATGTTGCTTTGCTGAAGCGCGGAGGTGGGCTCAACCACTTGCTACTCGCTACGGCGTAATATTGCGAGTATAGGTAGGCCTTAGTTAAGATATTATTCCCTTTTGGATTTGTAATTGGGTGGGCAGTGAAGACTTGGATTGGTTTAAGGTCGAGTGCGGTATTTGCTGTCCGATAATAGCTTTAGAACGAACGACATCAGAAACGTTGAACTCCCTTAAGCAAGAAACACGTCTTTTAACCTATAAAATGCTCACTTTTGTTTTTTAACTTCTCCTCTCCTACCTGCATGCCATAACGTTATTCGTTTTGTTGCTTCTTCCCTTTTCTTGTACGCATTGTTATATTTCCTTAATCTAGTCGTATTCTTTATTGTTGACGGTCAGGAAACAAACGGCTTTACTATAGTTACTACTGTATTATAAACGAATTTTGTTATCAATGCATGTTGGATTAATGAACTACATACTGAATAGGCTACGTGGTATTTTTAATGGAAATTTCTGTAGCATACTTATAAAATTTTTTATAATTTATCTTTTCTCCTTTGTGCAAGTATAACCAAATATATTTGGTGATAAAGTTTTGCCCTGAGCGCTGATGAGTTTTTCAGTGTAAATTTTATTCAAAATGTTTCAGATAAATCGATGTAAGCGATAGAATGCAGCGAAATGTGTAAAACATAACTATTCCGTCAGTGTCAATTCCTACATGATGAAAAAAATACAGAAAAGCGATTGAAAGCAGTCACTATTCACAACAAGAACTTTTAAATTAAAATTTATGGTTTTCCGCAACTTGCGCGGATTTCTTTTCAGTTAAAAATACATGGAGTTGAACAACAAAAAAACAACAAAAGATGAGAAGTTAAAATATACTTCAGGAGAGAATGCAATAAGATTCAAAATATTTAAAATTATTTTCATGGTTGTATAGACAAAATATTTTACTGTAATGACGTAATGAGTATTAAAAATACGGTGATATGTTTCTCAAAGCAATGAAACTGTGTTAATTGTTTTCTAATAGAGTAATATCTAGGAAATGATTATTTCATGTGCTACAGTGTTTGCCGATGAAAAGATAACTTTAGAAATGTTGAGTGAAAATGTCGTACCAAAAAGCGAAAATCATCAACAAACAAGATGCTGCATTTAGCTAAAGTTATTAAAAATAGTAAGACTTTCGTAGTTGGTTCAAGTCCTAAATTGTACCGTGTTTATCACAGTAGCAAATCTATTTCAGAAAGAACTGCGCTTTGTAATCGACTGCGAATTCTTTTAATGTGCAGAGATCAGCAAGTTATAGACCAAGATTTTTAAAAATAGACAAAATGTTTAAGCAGTAAGTATTTAAAATGTGAAAAGTGACAAAATCGCGTTGAATTTATGCGGATGATCAACTAATCAATATTTTTCGTAAAGTTCTTAAAACAATAATTATACTTCCTTATATTTAAATTGAGTCAATAAGCTGTTTTCATGACAAGCTTAGCCTACTGATTACGTCTAGTAAGCTTAAAGCAAAATTGAAGTGGAATATTTGACCATTAAGACTATAGTCAATGCATTGTTGATATTTGTTATGCAGTTGTTCGTTTTTTCTCTGAATTTCTCCAAAAATCATGTTTGCGGCTTCAGAGGGTTGAATTGCTGTTATTTGTTTTTTCAGGTAGTAGTTTATTTATTTATTTTGTTCAAAAAAGAAAAATGAAATTTTTAAATTTTGTTTCGCTTTTTCTAATGGTGACGGTGATTAGCAAAGTCTCAAGTCAAGCCATTGGTATGATAATGTTGCTACTAATATTTATGAAATTAACATTAAAAATTAGATTAAAATGTCTAAATTCTAACAATACTGAAATCCAATTTAAATAAATTTGAGTAAAAACTTTTTTGAGGTTCGTATTTAAGATGAAACAGTTCGTAGAGTTTTTAATCTTGTTTTTAATGAAAATCAATGATTATTTTCTACGTTCTCGAGCCAATGCATCGAGTTCCTTGTTCGTTGTGAGCTAGTTTGAATGTCTAAGCTACCAAGTTTATATTACAGGATATTGAAGATCATTCAGTTTTCAAATATACGTTTCTACTAGATAGTAGATAGTGCCAAAGAATGCGACCTTTAAACTACTCATTGATAAAAGATGCTAAAATATTGATCTGTTACATGATGGTACGGTACATAACAATATAGCAAGATCTTATAACATCAAATTATTGTACTTTACTTTCGAATATTACCCGAATGACACCACACGTCCACTTATGATGCATAGTGATTAGCAAAAGGTGTTACGTACGTAGTGCAGCTGTAAATAGCCTTCCGCGTTCTTTTCATTAAAATGTGACATTACGTGACCAAAAATTAAACCGGATTCTGCCGTTGTGAAAAGCAACTACACAACTACAATTTTGCTTGGAAAAAATTACTGGAGCGAAGGATAACAATCATAATTCTGCTTCCACGCCTCGTGAAAATTATCCAGATATGAAATAGGCGTTTTACAGCATAACTAGCAGATTGCAAGCTTTCGGGCTGCTTTATTCTGTGGTCGTCAAAAGTAAGGCATAGGCATTGTCAAAAGTAGGCATACTGTAGGTGGTCAGTCAAAAGTTGCAACACGACTGATATGCGATTATCGTATCGGCGCATGTCAACTCTATGTTGATTATGGGTAAATGAAACTGTAGGAACAACTACATAGGTAGGATTCATGTGCATGCAAATTGGTTTGCTTTTGAGATGTTAAAGACCAGTTGAAAACTTAATCTGTGCACAAAAAGCTCCGCCTGAACTTGTCACGTTACACCGGTTATTAAGCAGGAAGCAATATAATGACCTACTTGTTTAACCGGCAACACCCGGTTGTTGAATTGTGTAAGTAGTAAATTCGTTTCGTGAAATTATAAACTCACAGGCGGATCCAGCAAAACTTTTAGGGGATGGGGGGACTTAAAATCGAAAATACGTATAGGTGGGGGCGAGCTAGCCTTTCCCCATTGAAACTTATTTCCACATCAAACTCACAAGTTTTGTTCAATTGTTCGTTATTTGCACTCTTCTTTTTTGTATTGACATTAAAATGGTATTGACATAGTTTTAGCAGGTACCGGTAGTAAAAAATAACCGCACTGCAATGAAAGTGAATTCATTATCAGTGAACTTTAGGTTTTTTGCTGGTGATCAAGCTATGCCAGAATGCAAAAGGCTGAGTTAAATAAAAGGTAGGGGTGGCAAGAAGTCGCCTCAAACCCTTTTAATGGTCTCTTACTAATAAATCACATTTTTCTTATTAAATCTCATAGTCTATTATCCAAGTTGGACTTTGAGTAAAACAAGTAAAATTAGATGAGCAGTTACTGTATTAGATTTACCTCACAGGACGATATCTTGATAAGTAATCAGAAACTATCGGTTCAATTTTCTTGATAATCTTTTCTTTCAATGCTGTAACCTTAGATTTTTGAATATTTTTCGAGCTTGATTTTGTATTAATGATATATTTTTAAGTATTTTTGAGTCGAGAGCATTGCCTATTCTCAAGTGCAAAATTTATAAAACCAAGTTATCACGAGGCAATGGCTGTCTTTTGAGGCAGCTAAAGCATTCATTACTTAATTAAATAAAACTTTTAGAAAGTGTCATCTTGAAGATGGTTAAATCTTCTTGTTTTTGCATATTTGTCGACCTGAAGTAATTATAGGCTAAACATCTTCGTAAAATGTGAGAAGGAAATTATTAAGGCGATGTTTACGTGTTCTCAGTTAATGACACAGTTGTTTCTGTGGCGCTTGAATTCGAGCTCGTACTGCAGCACTGCGAAAGTTACAGTTGTATTCGGATGGCACAAGTTTTCGGGCCAAGCGATAGCTTGTACCATCCCGAAATGCCCGAGGCATTAATGTGATCATAACATTGGTTTTAGAAAACGAGTAGATGATAAGAGTTTTAACACTGGCTTTGGACTTCACTATATCCCCTATAGGCAGGGCACTGAAGTGAGCGTTACGATTTTGTTAGAGATGACAAGAGCTGCAGAGGTCGTAAAACATTTGTATGACCCAGGGCAAAATGTTTCAAGCAATAACATTGCTGGTTTTCAACGTTCATCGGAATGCGCCGACAGAAGATCACGTTGAGCAAAACCTATTTGGTTTATTGCAACAACCTGCCGTATAAACTATGCCTGTTTCCATAAACTTTGCTGCTTGTAACGTCCCAATAGTGTTTTTATTTACCAGCTCTGAGTTTATTTTGCTGACAAGACGAGCTAAAGTTGTCGTTACTTGGGGTAGCCGAGTTGTTAAAGATGTGGTGGTAGCGTTTCGTGATGATCGCTTATCAATTTTTGCATATTTACGCGTCTGATTCGTCACGCAATGTGTGGTTTGTATCACTTCCGAGGAGTAGCCGATGCGACTGGTAAAAAATTGGAGTCCAGATTTAAATGTTGCGGTTTGACGCAGTTCCAGGTCTACTTTTGCAACGCACATCACTCTTTCACATTTCCTCTAACTGAGAATGCATACAAAAAACTTGCGATTTCTACTTACAACTAAACTGAATAACTACGAGATTGACAATAGGTAGTAGCGGCTAGCGAAATGTACGAAAACCTCGAGCTGTTTTGACTCTTCTCAGCCAATCATTTTTAAAATTTTTCCAATGGAACTTTTATTTTTATGTGTAAATATCACCGTCGGCCACTTTTATCAAAAATATTTTGGGCGAACTTTTTTGAATTTGCACTTTTGGCTGTTGTGAAGGGGGGGGCATCAGAACTTTTTTATTAGCCCTCTTTTGTTTTAGGTGTCTCTTGCGATTGCTTGCGGCGCTGCTCAGATGGAAATTTTGACGAAGTGGTTGACTGTCAACCCAGTTTCCCACCTGTTTGTTGTGAATATCCACAATTTTTAAGTAGAAGACAAATTTGCGTCGATGTTAACTCATGTTTACAGGAAAACGTCGATTTTCTTATTTCCTCACAAAGACCCATCCTGCCCACACCCAGCGTAGTAGAAGGAACTTCTAATCGCGTGGGTAGGCAATATTTTCTGTGCTGATTGCGGGTGTAGCAAATATTCATTTCACTACATGCATGCTGAAAGTTCATGTCCAAACTTAATAATACCGAAAAACATCTTCTTTAAAAAAATTCGTTTTTGGTGTTAACTTTTCGAAAATTTTCATGGAGCCATTAAACACTTGCCATAGCATTCCAATTTTCACTTTCTGTATTAAAACTGTAGATTCAGGCTTGTCAATTTTACAAAAATAGTTGGGTGGTAGTTTATTGAGATGAGACCGTAATTAATGAAAAGAACTCTACTGTTTTTTGTTACACTTTTTGCACTTACCAACAAAAAATTTTGTACACATCAACAAAATTCCTTATGCTGTTAATGTTTATGTAAACATTGATTGCAAGAAACATTAACAGCAATTGTTTATATTTAGATGTTATTTTAGCCATGAAGGCACTTTTATACTTGAACTTATAAGCGGTTCTACTAAACACCGCAAAGAAGCGACAAAGGACTTACTGAACACCGCAAAATTCGACAAACGACTTCAGATTGATCTACTAAACATCGCTAAGAACGACAACGGACTTGGAATCATACCATAACAAAGAACGACAAAGGACTTTATATTAGGGTTAGGTTAGCGTTAAATTAGGGTTAGGTTTGGGGCTATCAGGTCCTTTGTCGTATTTTGCGGTGTTTAGTAAGTCCTTTGTCGCCTTTTGTCGCTCCATTGCGGTGTTTCAGTCCTTTGCGGTGTTGAGTAGGACCCGAACTTGAGTATCAGCATGTATGATAATAATCTGCTCTTAACGCTCTTGGTACTGGGACAGCGCGAGCTCCATGCACAGGCATCGTGAGTTCCATTCTTAGCGCAAGCCTTCTCTAACGCGCATTTTTCTCCTATAGAAGACAAAGAGGTAATTTTAAAAGTCATGCAGCATTTTTGGCGACGCAGACAATCAAACGCGAAACAACGATTAACAATCTGTTAAAATTTTGAAAATATGTGGTGTTTGCGCGAATCCTGTAGCGTAAACTGCAACAAGACAAGAGTGAAAAAAAATTTGAAACAACATTTTTAAACTTTTTTTCGAAAAGCAATGAAAATAATGCCAATGTAATTGATAAACGCATAAGCAAGCTTAGCAGTGGCACAACGAGAAATTTTAAAAATGGGTCATAAGCTGGAAAAGCCATCAAAAGAGTCTGGCATATTTCATTCACTTAGCGACATTTGTTCTTTTGTTTACTAAAATGCCCCTTGGCACAATGCCCCTCCTCCCCAATGAGCTCCTGAATCTTAGCCCAATAATTCTTTTAGTTAGATGGCAACTTTTGATTGGCAATAACCAAATCTATCGAGAAGAATTTATATAATTAAGCGTCTGCTCTAAAGGTTATTACAAGTCAAACATGCTTGAATGTGTTCATGCCTTTCAAAAGCCAGTAGGCTAAGCTTTGCTGCTTTGTATCAAGACTCCATTGGTTATACTCTACGCACATGGCATCACCAACTATGACGCAAATGCAGAATACTGCACAGTGTTAAAGTAAGACTGAAAATCACTTTGCAAGTAATTACACACTGACAAACAGCAACCGATACTCCAGCCAGTAGTGCCATCCTTAGCAACTGGCGGCGTTGCAATGATAAAAACATATCCACCCACTGTGTTACAATTATTATCAATTTCACTTTTTTGAAGCGGCATGTGATCGCAGCTTAGGTTTTGTATTGAGGAAGTAAAGGTATCATATTATCAAAGATAGCCTATAGTTGAGCGTCAAGCCAACAAAAAAAGCTCTAGAGCCCATTGCACCTGCTCCAGTTCATACATCCTGCTGGTAGTTGGCTGAAGATGGTGACGCCTTAGTACTCACCACGCCGTAAACCAGATAAATCGTGACAACATGCATGCGCATTGCTGATTTGTTTTGTTCGGTGTCTAGAACTTTTGTTTTTGACAAGTGCAGATTCAAAATCATATTTAAGTAAGTATACATATGAAAAATAAGCAAAGAACCCGTTTGCAGAGTGGTTTAGACTAGCTTTCGATCACAAGTTCGCAAGTTTAAACCCGAGCCCACCTGATGAGCGTTCAAAATTCGAAATTTGTCATGAATTACCGGTTTTGCAAAGTTTATTTGTTGATCTTATGAGCTTATCTTACCTGGCTTGTGTTGTTACGAATCTTTTCGCAATGTTTCTTGGAATTGCTTGATTTATTAGAAATTGTTAAGGAAGGTTTTATTTTTACTGCTGTTTGGAATGGTCTGAAAATTGACTATCATCTTGAATTGTGAAAGTTAACTCCCAGTAATTTTTATTGTGCTCCATTTGATGGGATGAATGATTTGTTAATGAATCATTTATTATTATCCACATCCTATTCAAAAAACACATAGGCCTATTTTAGTACACTTCCTTACTTGTTTTGTCTTTTAGTTGCAGTCACACCGTAAGTTACTGCACTGGGAGATAAGTGACCTCGTGATCTTTCCTTAATTCCCAATCGCGCTTTCCATGTCTTGCTAAATTCTTAACGCTGCGGTTACACTAGAGAAAGTTGCTTCACTATTGTTGCCGATTGTCCCCCGCCTCCAATCGTCATCGCCAGGAAGAGAATTGTAGCGGAATCAGTATCACAGTCGCGGAAAATTGGCAAGAGTTGAAAATTTTTTTTATAAGTTTAAAAATTTAATCTACTTTCATCGATTTCCCGATTATACTGCCGTTTGTCTAGCCGACTACAGCGATGCCGTAACGATCCGACAAATGATATAGATCTAGCTTTTATTTGTCCCAGTTTTATACAATTTTTTTTGCTGTAGTCTGACCAGTCTAGCTTTAGGAAACAGTTACATCATGCTCTGCGGCGAATTCAGAAAATTTTTAGGGGCCAAGAATCAAAAACATCTATTCTACCGTGCAGTTGATCTAGAAGCATCAAAGTAAAAAATTAAATCTCCATTGTACTCGCCGTATTACGCCGAAGTTTGCAACAAGTAGTGGGGCCATGTCCGCGGTTTAGGGTCTGGGAAACAGAAGCGTGGCGGCGGTGGCGAGCCGTCGGCGACACTGTCTATGATTTGACCGGCTAGGGAATCCATCCCCAAACCTACCGCACGCATAGCGGTATGCTTAACAACTGAGCTAACCGGCCGGTAGCATCAATGCACAAAGCATTACAATATATGACTAAAAATTTGAGGAGGGTGGGGCATAAGTCTCCTTAGCCTCGCTGAATCTCCTAACCAGGTGCTTCGAGTTGTTTTAAATTCATTATAACGAAATATTGCATATTAGCTGAATTTAACCAAAGTCATTTTTGCAGAATGTATCGGTAACCGCACTTTGGTCCCGGATGCAACATGTGACATATTCTGTGGACAACGATTTAATCCTCCACCTTGCACAGTCGCCCCCAGACAGGACTGCGCTTGCCCCGACGGCACTTTTGCCAATGACTTCACAGGAATTTGCGTCTTGCCGAGTCAATGCCCGCCAGGTTGGTACTTAGCACACGCACGTTTTACAGATTTGAGGTTTACTGAAATAACCTTAAAAATAATATTTACGTAGCAAATAAATTACAGAAACTCTTATACAAACTTCAGATTGAAATTAAACCGAAAAATTTTTTTCCAGCATCCAAAATTCTCGTTCAAGAATGCTGCGAAATTTGGGCGAAAAAAAAAAAAAAAATAATAATAATAATAAAAATAACGTAAACTGTACAGTGGGGTAACCAGGGTGACCCAGCGCTCTCCTTTTAACAAACCCTAATCTGAAATGCTTAAAACATTCTTGTAAAACACCCTGATATTTGCAATCTTTATGTACTTCGCCACCCTAGATTTTGTGCAGGCTTGTAGACCACATCCCTGCTATACAATGCTGAAAATGGACATACTGGCTCATCGTAACAACTGACCAGGGAAACATTTAAGCCAGCGTATCTAGCTAAATTTAATGTCTCTCTTTTACGAGTAAAAACATCAAATTTTTCTTGCACTCGTGATATTACGGCGAAGCGTGTATAGCAGGTGGCGGAGCTCATCTCCGCAGCTTAGTGCATGGGCAGCACGTCTAAGAAACGTTGCAGCGGCGACGAGCTGTTGGCGAGACTGTGTCCGATTTGACGGGGCCAGGGAACTGAACCCCAGACCTCCCGCACCCACAGCGATGTCTTCAATAACTGCGCTGACTGACTGGTTTCATTTACGAGAATGTTTGCTGAAAAATTTGGCTAATCAAAACTTCACTTTGTGAGCAACACAGCTTATCTTAAATTTGTGCTCTCTGGAAAACATAGCTTTTTTAAGGTTTCCATCTCATGATCTCTATCTCAACCTAAGCTCATTATCTAATCGCATTTTTTTCTGAGCCAGAAGCGTTTGTAGCTGAACATAAAAAGAACGAAGTTCGTTGCTAAGTAGGCTACATTTTGGCGCTCTGAAGCCATTATTACCGAAGACTTTGATATCCTCATAAAGAAATCAATACGAAAATACTTTTGTGTTTATGGGTGATAAGAGGTTGCTACACCTTTTCTTTAATTTCATCAACTTTTATTTCCTGCATTTAATTTAGGTCCTACTCCCACCCCAAGTACGAGCACTACGACTAGGACTACAGATTTTCCTGTTGGAATCACGGACCCATTTGTGGTAGAGGGCGAAGGCGATGGCAGCTGCTTTGACCCAGCAGTGATAGCTCGTTGTGACGAATGTGAAAGAACGTGCGCAAACCGACTAAGAAATGTCCTTTGTTCGCCTAATCTCTGTCCTGAGAGTTGCCGATGCCAGGATAGTACACTCAGGTTCCAAGGACGATGTGTGTATGTTGATGAATGTCCTCGCGAAGGTAATTTCTTTTAGTTGTTAAACGGTTTGACTCCCTGGTCAATTATATTGCAGCCAAACGTCAAAAGAACTATCGTTCATATGTGAAGCGCTTCTGGCGCCATGGCGTTAGATTTGAGTTGTTTCCGATTGGTAAATGAAATATTGGTTGTCGCGAGATTCTAAGTTTGTGGTACCAATTAGCTTGCTAGCGTTGCTACAGTGCTTCCCCTTTCGCTGTGAGTGAAGCTTGATGCTGCAGGCCTGTTGACTTCGCGGAAGACGTGGATGTCTGTGTGAAGCGCTTGCGAAGGCGTGGTTGCAGGGCATCGTCGTACCCGTGAAGACGAAAAGAGGGAATGGCTGAAACCCAAGTTGAGGATTGCGTCGTGCGTGCATAGGTTGCGTTGCCCAGATCACGTCGGGTTGTCACTAATGTAGCCTGACTTCAAAAGAACGATCCGTCATATAAGAAGCGCTTCTGGCGCCTGGGCGATAGATTCAATGAGTTTCCAGTTGGTATATAAAGTATTGCTTGTTGCGAGATTTTAAGTTTGTGGTACCAATTAACTTGCCAGCGTTGCTACAATATTACAAAACAAAAATGGTCGCTTTTCCTTTGTTTTTCAAAACACATTCCAAAACTTTCGGCACTTAGCGTGGTAGACCCACCTACAGTATTATCAATTGGTGGTTAATATGTGGATTTTGTAGACCATCAAATGCGGCCTAATGACACAAGCTATACACTACCTAATGATCATGAAACTAAACTCAACACATACCGGTATTTCAATGTTTTAGGTGCTGATCCATCCTTTTGTGACGGGCGGTGTCAACCAGGACAAGTTTGCCTACCGGAATCGGGAGAGTTTGTTTGCGTTTGAAAACATTACTTTGTCTGTAAGTTATACTCACTAGTTTTAAACTTAAACTTTTGAAAATTTAAGTAAAATATGACCGATCAGATGGCCAAGTGGAATAGAGCGTCTGCTTCTGGATCGGTAGACTTGGGGTTCGATTCCGAGTCGGGTCAAACCAATGACTTTAAAATTGGTATTCACAGCTTCCCTGCTTGACGTTCAGCACTGAAGGGACAGTGTGGAGAACAAGCCGGCAAGTTTACTTGTTGTGCCGTTGGGAAAGGCACTTAGCGGAATTCCCCCATTTTGGTGTGGTAGACAGATGGATGGCAACTATTAAACGAGCTCGTACAGCGCATTGATCGCTTTCTCGTGATAGGAGGATAAATATGCCAATAATGATAATAATAACCTCATTACTACCGGAAATGCAGCTTTTACGCAATGGAAACGAGTAGACAAAGCGAAAGGTATTTTTCGTATGAACAACTTAAATACTTTACTTTAAGTTACATTCAGTCTTAAAATACAGTTTGCGAGCTTTGCTCTAAAAGATCTTATTTTCGAACAAATCAAGCGATGATACGACACGTGGCGTAGCAGTTCAAACTTCGGGCGTCGACGGATAATGGTTCTACTCTCACCCAAGCCACGTTGATGCGTCCCAGGATAAGATGCTTCACTATAATTACCCAGCTTGGTAAAACCCAGGCCCGTAGCTACGGGGCGGCCGGGCCCCTCCTGTAACTTGGCAAAAAAATTGCAGATTTTTCTGAAAAAAATTGCGAAATTATAGATACAACAAAAACTTTGTTTTACGAGTCGAAAATAGCGCCAGTAGGCTATAGTGTGACAATCATGGTGATGAAACGCGTGACCCTGGTTTTGCGCCAGAGCAAAAAAGTGCGGTTGGAAGTTGGAACTCCGCAGAGGAACTTGCATTTGAGCCAAATTTTTACGGCTATTTTCATTGCCAACTGGTATACCAGGTTCGAAAAATCTGGTATATTTGTTGGCTATTTGCTTGGTAAAGTTGTGGTTTGGTAGCCTATATTTCCGGTACATTTTGAAAATACGCTTAAACCCAGTCTATAGGGGGTAAAACGCAAAAACCACATTATCGCAACTCTTCTTCAGCCAGTCAGCATTTGAGTCCTCGATTATGCTTGGACTCGTAGCTTTGAAAGGAATCGTGTTTATAAAATCACAAAATTTTTTGTGATAGAAGATAAAATTTAGTCATAGTTGCTGTAGATGTAATAAAAGTCTTGCGTAGAGGGAATATAGAGCCAGCGTAGGCTAATTAATTGTGCAATTGTATAACGGTATTAGTAGTAGCAGTTCATTTATCCTAACAAAATCAAGATAAACGGTAAGGCACAAGAAAAAAACAGCGAAAAACATAGGCCTAAAGATCAGCTTTGTAATACTAATACATCCTCATACAAATATGTTTGGAAAGGAGCACCGAAAATACCGCTAGGTAGAAGATTGGTCGGGAATCTTAAATGGAAGGACTTCTTGCTTACCTTATCCGGTTTTGCAACCACCTTAACTTTTTTTTCTAGGCAAACAGGTGTATACTGTATGCTTATTCAAAACGTGTGTGATTGTTTGGGCGTATACCGCGCTTCATTTGCTTTTTCTGCAAGCATCTGATGAGTTAAAGTCCTTTCTTATGCCTGTATAGCTTACCATGTCTGCGGTTTGACCCCTCTCCCTACAAAATTTTCTGCGGGCGCCTCTGCGCACGTAATACAAGCAAAACTATTGTTGTAGCATTCATCTTCAGAAACATATTTACTTTTAAAATATCGTGCGCATAGACCGTACCGTGAAGCCAATAAGCTGTACACGTGTACAGTTCATGCATAGCATGATAAAAATTATGTTAGCCTACTACTACATTGTCGCAGTGTTTGACGTATATGTAATAAAAATGTGGGTCTCAACGGGCCCCGTCGCCCCCCCTGAAAAAAAATTTCTGGCTACGGGCCTAGTAGAACCTAACAAGTCAGAAGCAAAACTTGATTGGACAACACGTAGCCTACCCAAAAGCAACTCCTAAGCGAATCAAGATCCATCCTGCAGTGCTTCCGTCGCTTTAGCCTTTATCATAACAGAAGAATAAAAATGAAAAAAATATCAACATCAATCAGAACAAAATAAATCAAATCTTCATTATGCGCGAGGTAGCCTATTACGCTAAAGCGTTTAACGAGTGGCGGGGCAAATCTCCGCGGCTCAGCGCTTGGGCAACGCATCTCTGACAAAACAACGCAGCGATGGCGTCACTGAGTCCGATTTGACCGGACCGGAGTTGAATTGCAGATCTCCCGCACCGACAGCGTGTGCTTTACAATTAAGCCAACTAAAAGCTGTAAATCACCATGCGAAGATCGTGCGCCGTCAATGCGATCTTTCTTCAGTGACCATCCCATTTTTTGTAACACATTGCAGGGGCGTCTCCAGGAGGGGGCGGCTCCGCAGACTTTCGTGGTGACAAATGCATCGTGTTGTAAAGGTACAAAACTTTCGTTCTGTAAAAGCGAAATACGTATAAAGGACAATCTGAGGGCGTGATAACCTTGTTTTTCTCTTCATTTGACTTTGGGCGGAAAACAGACAGCTTTAAATTGCAACCCCCCTTTTTAAATTCCTAGGCACGCCCCTGCATTGGTTTCAAAAGTTGCATAGTTTGAAAAATAGACTTCGATATAATGCTTTGAAAGAGCACATTATTGGTCCGTGGCTACAGTATAACTATCTTTTTTGCCAGATAACAAGCTTCGGGATGTGAAAACTCAACTTTAATCCCACAAAATCAATTCGTAAATTCGAGTACCGGTACTACTTTTACACCTTATTGATCAGATTCTTTTCCTTTGTATGGGCGAAATGGCATAGCAAAAACGCTCCTTTGTATGGGCTCAGGTGCGGAATCTTCGAACCTGAAGTGTTAAGCTGACAAATGGTCGAACCTGCAGTTCTTTTCTATGGGCTCAGATTACGAATCCGAATTTTCGAACCCGAAGTCAGATTCCGACATTTTGCCCATGCAATGGAAAGCATGCTGATCAATAGGGTGACTTTGTGGCTTTTAGCGCATCAAATATAATTTTGTTGCCATTGATCGCCAAAACCGTGTTTCCTATGAAGTAGATTATATTATTGTGACTCATGCACATAATGCCACCTACCGGATGAATGGAACCGAAAAGCTTTGTTTGTTGTTTTATCGCTTTATAAAGCAGTTAATTTTCTCTATATTGTTTTTGACGCTTATGAATTTTCATTAAAGTACAATTATTGTTGTGTGGAAACTATTGTAACCTAAGTGAAAGCAGATAAGCATTAAAAACTTCTGTTAAATGGTCAGAAATTAAGGAAAAAATCGATTGTTTTAGGAAACTTTGCATAATTAGGGCAATAGAATAGATCTTGGTTAAATCTTAAATGTCTCACTGTCTTCTAGTCCATGGACTTAACACCTCTAAACTTTGTATGGTTTGTGGCTAGTGCCTTTCTTTTAGTCAAAACCTTAACCATTCACGACTATCACCCCTTTGCTGTGTCATTCCAGAATACAGTAATGCAGTTATTTTACAAAACATCGTTTTAACATAGTCCTTGACCAAAATTTCAAGCTCGCAATTTCCCCCATGCAAAGTCACGTACCTTTCGACTGGGAAACTGTGTCATATTGGATTCGGTGCTTATCTAACTACAAAATGCTTTGCACCAAAAATCTCAAAACTAGAAAGCATAGCGAAGCACGTTTCGCAGTATTTTAATTGTGGTAGGCCTATAGTTCCGCCGGACTGCTTTTCAAGGAATTGGGTAACGGATCAGCTCCACAAAAACCCAATCTTTGGTAAAATTCCAATAAATCGTCATTATATACTAGCATTATGAAGCTGAAACGTGTAACAAGTGGAGGGGCTCGTCTTCGCGCTTGGGGCAACGTCGCAGCAGTAGGCTTATGATTATAATAGCAAAAATTTGATCATAAGTTATATGATGCTGTAAGCCCGTGGCTTCTGGGCTACTTTAACTGGACAAACGCAGAGTAACTGCGTCCAATCTGATCTGGCTGGAAATCAAACTTCAGACCTCCTGCGCTGTCGTATTTGGTGACACATTTTTTCACCACGAATTCGATTTCGGCGGAAAAATACAAGCAATTTACACAATGCTGATAATATTTCGTCAGAGCAGCCAATGAACTTCAAATTATAAGCACGAAAAATTTATCCATTGAAAGTCAATAAAACTAACAAAAACACAGTGAAAAATAGTGAAGAAAAGACAACCACAAATCATTCCCGCTCAACAAGTGCTCTGCTGCTGTATGTAAATGTGCTTGCTGAAATTTCAAAAAAAGCTTAACTGATTTCAGGCCATTAAAAACTCTGCAATTGATTTGTAACAGTAAAAAATTGTGTACTAATGAGCAAAACTGTAAAAATATACAGTAAATAAACGACTGAGTTGGTTAAGCACAAAAACAGTGGCATGTATCAGCACATCAAAACATCTAAATCAAATAAACCACAAAAAACGCGTAAGCATTACCATCAAGCTTCGAATTTGAAGCATTTTCTTACAAGTCTGAGTTTTTCATAGTTCTTTTTCCGAGTTTAAATTCAAATTCAGTACGTTTGACCAAGCTCAAGCAAAGTTCGAGTTGTTTTTAGTTGAATTTAGGTTGAATTCAGAACTCAACCAATTTTTTTTTTGAAATCGAGATCAAGGATTTTAATTTTTTGATTTCAAGTTCCGCAAAAAAAAACAAGTTAAGAGTTTGACAGCCCCAGTTACCAATAACTGATACCTGGTCACCAACTACAGAATTGTGTTTCGTCTTGGAGATTCTGGTACTGCATATAACCACACGGCTGCAGTAGAGAACGAGCAATTTGATAAACTGTGACGTCACCACTTCGGCGACGTCATGAGTCTTTGTCCGATTTAGTTTTTCGCTTAAATTTCCGATTCTTCTCAAACTTAATTGTTTCGGCTTCAAGTAAACTCAGTTCATTGAGTCTTTGATGAAAAGACGGAGATGCCCCGACACAAGGATCAGCGTACGCGCAGTCTTTCATGGGGGATGAGTAAGGGAGTTCCGATCTCCCCTTACTGGAAAAACGAGGTCGACTAAACGTATTGAAAAATATGTTAATAAAACATTGAACACTGCAATAATTAGAACATAACAATATTGATTTTTTAGTTGGATAATTTGAAGGATCGCAGCAGATAAAAGCATGTATGTTGATAGTTTGCCAACTCTGACATCATTTCTGGATCGGTAGACTTGGGGTTCGATTCCGAGTCGGGTCAAACCAATGACTTAAAAATTAGTATTCACAGCTTCCCTGCTTGACGTTCAGCATTTAAGGGACAATGTGGAGAAAGCCGGCAAGTTTACTTGTTGTGCACTTAACGGGACTCCCACATCTTAAAGTGATAGACAGATGGCCGGCAACTCCTAAGCGAGCTCGTACAGCGCTTGGTCGCTTTCTCGTGATAGGAGGATAAATATGTCAATAATAATTAAAATGACTATGAACACATTACACTTACTTGGCTGACGCGACATTTTTTTCACGTGACAGAGTACGAAAGGTCATTTTTTGAGTGTAAGTGGAGTTGACTGTGATTGAGTTAAGAGTAGAAGAATCCAATCTTCCTCCTGGTTGAATAGGACTGGATCCACAGAAATTGCCTCCACTGATCGATAAATCTAAAAATGGTTTCACAATGGATGCGCACAAACGTTGAGAAGACAGTCTTGTAGTGTCTGATGTAACGATTTGGAGCGCGATTGCAACTATGGTTGCGACTAAAACTTCCCTGCCCAGCTTTGCTGTTGCATTCCTAAAAATATGCTTTACCAAAGAAACATCTGAACAAATTGACTATTAAGAGGGGAAAATATGAACGGAAATAAGTGTAGAGAGAGCTTCCTAAACACAAGTAAACTTACATGGTTGCAAAGCTTCAATTCGCTTTTGTACGCAAAAAGATTAAAATGAGAAATCAGTCAATCAGCCAAATGATTTCATACAGAAAAGGCAAAAATAAGCAACATTCTGGTAAAGATTTGCAGTTTTTGCGGATTTTCGGCGACAGTAGATTGCGCTACGACAAACTTACACATCAATTAACGTTTTAACTTGCTACCTCCGTATTTATTGTTCCAATTTGATCTCGCATCTTTGCTGGTTTTTAAAACTGGCACCCCGTTAGGGGAACTGGATGAATAATACGTTGGTGAACTACTTTGGGGTGATATGCCTCTGGAAGAAGACCCTAAAATAGAATTAATCATGAGATACCACATCATTTACCACCTTGTCGTGCAAGTCGGCAGCGCAACCGAATGGTTCGAAACGTCATTTTTACGACGGCTATGATCGCACGGTTAATGGTTCAATTCCCATTCAAGCCTCGTTGTTGTGTCCTTGGATAAGACGTTTCACGATAATTATTCCTGCTAGGTGAAATCTAACAAGCAGCAAATTAAAGAAGTCAAAAGCAAAGACTCGACAGGAAAACTTGGAAATAAAGGCAACTTCTAGCCGCGTCTGGATCCATCTTATGTATTGTATAGCGCCTCGGTCGCTTTCTCGTGACAGGAAGACAAAAATGAAGCAATCAATCAAGTATTGCAATATCAACATTGGCTAGAACTAAAATGCGCTTGTAAGTTTAGGGCTTCAGCTACATTGCTTTTCCACGCCCTCATAAGCACTCTCACATCTTAAAGCACAATATAAATGATGTGATATCACTAGAAGGAATAAAACAAAGATAAAAAAAGAAACACAGCTTGATGCAAAAATCAGTCACAATTATTGCTGCATCCAAAGCGAAAATGCACTACAACTACAACGCTGCTATAACAGCAACGACAGAACGCAAGAAATGAAGCGAAATACTTGATTTCGACGTTACACTGTGCCTATTACGTAATAATAAAATATCAAGAAAATCAGACGGCAAAAAAATTAAGATATGTGTTTTCAACGCTGGATTTCAATAGTGCAAATATTCTACCACCATAAGTAAACAATTTTTACTTTTTATTCAATTTGAACTTGAGTTGCCACACCGAACTTGAAGTCGAATTCAAACTCGTCGAGCACGATCACATTTGTCGAACTTGATCTCGAAAAGTTGACTGCGTTTGACCTTAGTCTGAACCCGATGAAAACTACTTGAATTCAGCATAATTCGGTAATAATTACTGAACTCAACCTTGAACTTGCAAAATTAAAAATGAAGAACTTGATCTTGGCTGGCAAGTTTTCAGTGAACTCGGACTCAATGAAAAATACCTCGACCTGTAGTGAGTAGTGACTGCAATTGCACAAAACATGCTCTTTACTCAGTGCTCACGTTTTTCGTCAGAACGAAGAAAAGTGTAGCTGATTGGCTCTTTTAACGTTAAGGTTTGAACATGGCTTGTAGGCGGTCGTTTGTTGGATTTATCTCCGAGTAAATCCAATCTTGTGTTACTTGTGGTTGGCCTGTTGATAAAAAAAAAAAATTTGAAGGCACATCAGGACATCAAATCAAATCTTCATTACGCTCGCGGTATTACGCCGAGGCGTGTAACGAATGGTGGGGCTCATTTTAGCAGCTTAGCGCCTGGACAAAACAGCTCCCAAGAAACGTTTCAGCGGTGGCGAGCCGTTGGCGACACTGCGTCTGATTTGACCGACTCGAAAATCAAACCACATATTTCTCGAACCGATGGTGATGTTTTAAACACTTACAATATTTTAGATTTTAAAATTAAAGCTCGGAAGCAAAAAAACGATAGCTCAGCATAAACCGTACTCATTACATGTAAAAAGAGTTGTTCACAAACCTTTGGTCATCCACGCTTGGATAGCTTGTTTTTCTTCGCAAAGTGCCTGAAATAAAATTTTAATTAATTTCGCATCAATGAACAAAAATGAATCTCAATTAATGACGATCGCCAGAAGAGATCGACATACTAGCCAACTTTTAGCTATCTTTAGACATGTAAGTTTGAACCATCACTGTCTCCAACAACAGATAAAACTTTAAAAGGTTAGAAGTACTCGAAAGAAACGTTGCAGCGGTGGCAAACTGTTGGACAGTGTCCAACGTTTCCGGCCCGGGAATCGAACCCAATAACTCCCCAATCAATAGCTGGGTAATTACCACCACGCGCACCCGGAGATGCCACAAAATTTGATGAGTCTAAATCAAACGGTAAATGACCACAAACCTACCTTCTCTTGCGTCGTCACCATTCTTGAAAGAAACAAACGGAATGGCCGCTGCCCCTCTGTATCTGCTGCCCTCATCAAATGACACATCGTGAGTGAGCCGGTATGATGCGGTGCTTGCGTCAGGTAGAATGGCCGAGCAGCTAGAAAATAATGCAGCCTCAAGCAACGCTGAATGAAGTAAGTGAGCAGCACATATCTTCATTATACTGATGATATTACACCAAAGCGTGTAACGAGTGGCGGAGCTTATCTACGCGGCTTAGCGTCTGAGCAATACAGCTTTAAACGCCAAAGAATCATTGCAGAGTTGGCGATACTGTGTCCGATTTGACCAAGGCGGTAATCGAACCATTGACCTCCCGCACTGATAACGTTTTAACCACTACCTTCACGTCAACGGGCTGGTGTAGCAAAAAATAAAGTAGCTCGTACAGGAACGTTCGAGCCAGAACAGAATACACAATATCTCAGGAGTTTATTGGTAAAAAAATAGAATATTACGATATCTTACTCGTACTCTTGCAGGATCATGGATCAATGCCTTACTCCAAAGTAGAAATAACAAACCTTATTACACAAGCTGTATACGCAAAGAATGAGCACTTTGAGCAGTTGAAGAATTGTTTATATTAACAGATTCGCTAAAGTGTTAACTCGTTTCAAGAAAACTTATCTGCATACAACTTCGATAATGAAGTACTATAGAGCGGGACGACGGGCTATCAGCCATCATCACCTCACTCACGCCAAAGATACGTTAATCCTTCAGAATAATCAACCTTTGACATACCTAAGAAAATTTAACGTTTGTGGTACGTAACACAACTACGTAACATTCCAGTCAAATTTCCCAAGCGGCCAAGGTAGCAAGCTCGGAAGGACGACGTCGTTTTACTATTAAGCAATAAAGTTAGGAAAATATACTCACAATTCTTGTCCAAGCTCTTGAACTTTGCTGATATTATTTTGATTTTTCGTAACACAGAGAGGTTCTGTATGATAAATTTTAAATGAATCTTCTTCAGCAAGCTCTTGATGAGTGTTAGCTAGCTCATATTGAGCGTGCAGACCAGACATTTGGACAATTGATTTCCAATTAAGTAATGTCACATGTTCACTATCAACAAACTCGTGCAGAACAACCACGTTTCAACCGGAATATTTTAAAATAAAAAGAATTCAACTTAGCCAGGCTCCGAAACGTCATCCAAAAATCACACCAATTTCACACGTAATCCAATAATTTTGGGGGATAATCTAAGCATGAAGTTCAGCACAGTCAACATGTGCCATCACTTAAATTGGAACTCAATTGTCCAAGTGTCTGGTCAGCACGCTCAATATGAGCTAGCTGTTCTGCGCAAAAAGTAAATCAAAATATTACGCAAGTCGTAAAAATATTCAGAGCGCAAAAATGATTTAACTTTTAGATTAAGTGCATAAAGTTCTTTAAAAAATAGATATTGGATAAACCGGGTTTGAAGTATTTTTTTTTTATGAAGTGGATGCTTATTAAGCGCAGGCAACACTTAAAAAAAAGGACTCCTGCCGACGAAAGAAATTCAACAGTAACTACTAAGAAAATCCTTACTTAATACTTTATTTCTTTGCCGCTCCATTATTTTTCGATTGGATGACTGCGGTTGACGTAACAATGTATAACCATTGGTTAGAGTAGCAGATTGGCTGACACTAGACTTCTCTCGGTCGCCACCTTGTGATGACCGAACTGATACATCGGTGATGATGTTGCTTGCATCACCATGAAATGACTTCTGTCAAATCACAACAACCAATGAAAATGGGTTTGAGGTTAAATTCAAATGCACTACAATAAACGTCTTTTAACAAAAACACATAAAGAAATGCAGAACCGAAAAAAAAATTGAATTGCGAGGAAAACATGCTTTTTAAGTTAAAAAATGTTTGCTTGAGGCAATAATTTTGAGCTTTTGCTTCTTATACGTAGCCCTAAATCTTCAAAACTCCTGAAGAGCTTGTTGAGGTTGAAAGTTTTTGATTAAAATAGACTGGAATCGGCAAAATACCATTACGAACTTCTAAGAAATAGCCTGTGCTCAAATTTTTAAAATGATCTCACTCTGCGTGACGCAACGACGTTATCTCGTTTATTGTAAAAACGCAAAGCCTTAAATAAAAAAATTCATCAGGTATAGAAACTGGTTATACCATCCCAAACATTGAAACCACTTATTTCTGTCTAGTACCAATATCTTGAACCTTAAAAGTTCTAAATTCGATGTGTTTTTTGACAATTCATGCAAAGACTACTTATATTTTCCCTTGATAAAAAAATTAAAGCAATACAGAAAAACGTGGTGTGACAATAAACAGCTGGCTGCAAGTATCACTTAAAAGCATATTTTTCTTATTACTACATTTCAGAAATAACAGACACTCCAGTACCAACCTGGATGGGGTGTAAATCAACTGGTAACTCCAAATACAAAGTTTGCATTGTGATTTAGGTACACACAACTTGTCAATATCTTTTGAGAAAGAGAGTTACAATATTTCTTTTTTCAAAACAGCCTACATTGCTGATAAACAAGATCAGTCATCATGACTCAACAAAATTGAAACTTTGAAATATCACTCACAGAAACAAAATTGAGATATAAGGTTGAGCACCAAAATGATGCATCTTTTAAACTTTAGGCAAAAACATCTTCAAAAAGTTATTGTGAAGTCCAATTGTAAATTTTCTGCGCTCTACTAGCACTATCCACTAATAACCTCCCACAGCGGCGTCGCGACAAATTTTAAGGGAAGTGGCCGGGGATATAAACTTCAAAACCCAACAAAAGAGTCTGGCATTGTCAATCTTTTCGTAACTTATCAACAGTAAATTCTTTTTTACCAGTAAATTCTTTTTTACCTTTTAGTAACTTATCAACACCATGGCACAATGCCCCCCTTTCCTCAAGTACGCTCCTGACCTTCAAATAGAACAAAATTATGATGATTTCATTCGTTTATTATATCTGTAAAACTTTCTTGTGAAGCAAAGCTACTGCTTCCAAAGACTTTATCTTGTTCTGATCTGAGCTTCGAACTTCGTTTGATCAAAATCATGTAAGAACGCGGTGCTCAAACGAATGACGCTGTAAAATTTAATAAAATGTAACTAAAATCGCTTTGTTTCCACGCGATAAACAAACGGGGAAAGTGTCTAATTAGTAGTAGGCACAATACAGCTGAAGTTACTCCATCGCCTTATTCTCTCACTCGTATAGCTTTACAAGGACAAGCGACATTCAATATATAATGACGCCAACCATTTAAGAGTAAGATAAGGTATTGTTAAACATGAACAAATGAATGGATGAACAGCAATAACAATATTATCATTTTTTGAATCGATTCTCGACCATCGGGGCTCATTTAATGAACAAACAAACATAAGCCTTTTTTAATTCATTTCAAAACCGAATAAAAACTTTTGAAAATATATTTCACTCGAGGATTCTAAAATTTTGAGGATAATAATACCTTGATATGTGAAACAGAAACTAAAAAAATTTTCCAAATATTTCGAATTTCTTTGAATTGCTTAGTTGTAATGGGCTACTATATCGTAACGGGTTACGATTAAGACTGGTTAGCCAATGAAAGCTTATGAAGTCGATTTATTGAATAGGCTCAGTTGTTAAGACATTGCTATTGGGTAGGGAGGCTTGGGGTTCAAATCCCGGGTTGGTCAAATCGGACAGAGTGCCGCCAACGGGTTGCCACCACTGCGACATTTCTGTGTTGGCCAGGCACTAAGCTGGGGAGATGGACCCCACCACTCGCAACACGCTTCGGCGTAATATCGCGAGTATAATAAAGATTTGATTTGCTTTTTCGGAATGTATTTTTAGGATCAAAAGTAACGCGTAACTCGTTTAGTAGAACCGAAATAACTACCAAGTTATCTAATAATAGCCAGATACTGCACTTTTTTGCCAACTCAAGCTTGCCTAAGGCAAGTAGAAACACATTTCGGAAAAAAAAAAGAAATCAAGAACAACGACCAACAAAGTAGAGTATTGTCTACAAATCAAAAAACGACCTTTAATAAATTAAGGTTGCCAGCAGAATAAGTCAACCTATAAATATAATACGGAATCAAACCGAGTACAAAAAGAGTAACTTAATAAAAGAAAATCATGTCGTCCATAATAGAAAATCAAACTAAAATCGCACACCTATCATTTTAATCAAACAACTGCCTTTAGCTCAAAATCATTGGAGTCGCTCAATCCATAAAGCTTATATTGAATCGTATCTTTGATAATGTTTGAAAAGTCAAAACTGTATTTAGAATTTTAAACACGTTGGCTACCAAATCTGCAGCAAAAATCAAAATAAATTTGTTACTTCAAATCCATTTTCCTATCACTGTAAAAGCTCGTGTGTCGAATAAATACGATGAGCTGTCATAAACTAGCAAATTTTCAGACGAAATACGATATAAAAATAACAAACCTACTCACAGTGCTACGCAATTGATTTTTCCTAGGGACTGACACACGTCCAACTGTAGGTACGTCAAATGATGACGTCAGGTTGGCATAGGAACGCTGTTCCGTGACACGCATCGCTCTTTCAAAATGCTGTGGCACTAAAGATATCACAAAAATACTAAGGTATCAACCAATCGTATTGAGTGCTATACATTGTCAAACTGATGAAATCACAGATTATGTTATTCAAAATTCTTGAACCAAAGAAAGAATAGAAATGAATATCACTTATCGCTGCTATACAAAAACAATTTGTCCCAGCCACCTGGCTTCCAATACTGGCCACCGATTCATAAACACGTTTATAATTTACATCTGGTCGCTAAACAACTACACTAGTACAATATCATCACAAAGTTACGATTAATTACACACATAATTACAGATTTGGAACAATTTCTTGAAACAAATATATTTTAAGGTTAGAGTCAAAATTTTTGGAAAACTTTGAATTTAAAAAAATACGTAAACAGTTCAAAAAAAATAGTGACACAATTTTTCAGAAAAACATCGATAAAACGAGCACAAAAACGCAGTAGGTACGTAATCGTTACGTCATATCACGCACGTCTTTTTTGCTGCTGATTGGTTGAGTTCATTCCTTCATTCCACTCCGTAACGGACACAGCAGTGTGAGAAGTTGATTGGACCGAAGTAAAATTCAGACCAAAGCTCTCCGATTTTTCCAATCCTAGATGCATTGAAGCGAAGTTTTAATATGCTGCAATAAAGTCATTTCTAGCATAAAGCTTTCACACAATCGCTTCATTCAAGAACAGTTGACATGTTCATCATGCAACTTCGAACACGAAAATGCCACCCATTCCTACAAAGAAATAAAACCTCCAAAGAAAATACTCTAATATTAACCGCAGCGTTAATTGAGCTAAAGCCAGCGCAATTGTGACTAAATTCTGTCTATATGCATTATGCAACATTTGCAATAACGCTTACACCTTAATCTAGTATGGTCAAAACTGAACAAAGGAAGATTCAGTTCTAAACGTTTTTAGCTGACTTGCTAAGCGCGGCCACAACTACCCTTTCCTCATGTCCAAATATATTGGGCCAAAAGCCCACGGGCTTTCTGCATCATAATTTAACTTTTGATTTCATAATCACTTTTTTAAATTGTTGACATGAAATTGGACAGGTGAACAGGGTAAATATTCAACGCTACGTAAAAATAGAAGAAACATCAATATCTTTATTCTTGAAACTGTGGTCTTGCACCTGGCGCACTCTGACTTCTAACTAGACTTCTCAAAGACAAGCGATAAGCGGCCACCTTCTTTTTCTGATTGACGTGCACACTCAGCTGTGCTGTCTTTTTGCTGTCAAATACACAAGTGAATTATGATAGCTATGTTGTCTGCCCGTGAGTACTGCCTGCAACCGCTTCTAGAAGCGGATTCAAAAGTCAACTTGCATTTGAAATATTAGTTTGATTTCAGCACTTTTAACCAATAAGGCTTAGTAGCGCTAGGATTTTACCAACTCTATTTCACTCTGCAAACTAACTGCTGGTTGGCATAGTGAGTGCAAACATCGATATTGATGCGGGAGGTCTCGTGTTCGACTCCCTCGCCGATCAACTCAGATACAGTGCCACGACCGCTGCGACGTTCCTTCGAAGCTGTTTTGCCCAGTCGCAAACCTCAGAGTTGGGTTCCGCCACTCGTTACACGCTTCGATGAGATATCGCAAGTATTAATAAAAATTTTTTGATTATGATTTTCCTCGCTATTCATGCTGCTTAAGTTGAGAAAGGATGGGTACCATTTTTAACGTCTTTGCACTATTTGGTATGACTCAACCAATTATCCAACGCAAAATACTAAACCACTAGAACAAGCAGCAGCTCATCTTGCGCTAGAACAACGTGCTTCTAAACAATCACAACAAACATACCGTTGAAGTGATGCTGGTCTGAAGGGTTGTGCTGTGTTGAAAAATGCTGAATTAGATGAAGCATGTGATGCCACGGTGATGTTTTGCAGTGGTTTTCGCACAAAAAAACGAACTCTAACTTATCTCTTAAATGAAGTGATTTCTTGAAAACCTGCAAAAGTTTTAAGATTTGAGTGCAAAACCTCAAACCAGCTAACGCTGAAAAAACCCGATAAAACAAAAAATGATATCTTACTTCAAACTCAAGAACTGAATAAATGGCAAAACCAAAAACAAACACGCTAAGCAGCAACGCAATTGTTTTCAAGACTTCAACCTTTTTGAGTCAACACTAAGCACAAGTATGACTGATCAGCAAATACATCATATGAAATTGTTAACATGACGTTTTATGCAATTACCCTCAAAATAAACGCCGCTTCAAGATTGGAAAACCGCTAAGCAGTGAATTTCAGTTTTAATTAAAGCAGTAACTAAATTTCCTCACTAAAACAAAAAATATAGCATATACTGCATGTTAATATGCATAAGGCAACACGAAAACATTTTGGTTGTTAACAAAATCTCTTCAAAGTTGTATATAATGACCAAAAGTGTAATTTCTCCCAGTGATATTATAAAAAAAGGAATTGACTACCTGTACATTTTTTGAATTTCGCTTTCCAAACACTTAATATTTCTAAATCCATTGAATTTAAATTGACAAGACACAAAACCAAATTAACAACAATTACACAAAACCAAATTAACTCGACACATTATAGTCAATTAAAACCATCTCACAATTAGTTAAAAACCAATTACAACGTATTGCCTTGTTAGATACAACAACAAACCAATTGACGCTCTTAAAAACATCAAGATAAATTTTTACGATGATAGGTAATATTTTGCGTAAACATTTTCAAACAATCTTTATTGTTGAAACAGACAAAAGTTAAGTGATTTTAAAATCACTTCAAATATTATATATGGCAGCACATAACAGCGTAACAAACAATACTTGCACTGAACTCCCACGATGGTGGTAAATACCAATACCACATAAGCATTATGCATAATGCAAGTACTACGTTTTAAACCAGTGGCCGGCAACCTTTTTTTAACTCGGCACAGATTACCCTTTCGATAGCTATTGAAGGCTCACTGCATTTAAAACCACGACCACAAAACGAATATACAACACGACTACAAACTACAAAATGAAAAAACGGTGCGTTATTTTAAAAGCACAGAAAATGCAAAGCGCGTGCTTTTTTTCTACTCGCTCGCATTGGTAGAACAGAAGAAACAAAGCGAGCATTGCATGATAGAGATACAGACATACGGCACCCGTTTTTGTGCATGGTACTACAAGATTTGCTTTTGTAGCCATGTACTGCCGGGAGAAAAAGAATTGGATTGCTTTACGCGCAAAGAACCAAAGGAAAGGTTTTTATTATTATTTGTATGGGCTTACTTTTTATTGGCAGCTAGCATGCGGCCCACAAAGATTTTGTAAAACCGAATAACCCGCGGCCCACAGGTTGCCAACCACTGTTTTAAACAAACACAAAAATGGTGAATTTCTTGCAGGTAATTTGGACGCAATATTCAAAACGCTCAAATTCCACAGTATTGGAGTAGTATTTCAACTCGATTAACTCATTTAAAGGGAGACAAACCATAATGGGATTTTCGATTCTTACGTAAAGTTGCAATTTTGTGCAACATGTGATTACATGCTGTATCGTTAGATGATTTTCGAACAATTTTGATTGGGCAAAATATATGGCAGTGTCTATTTTGCTGTTAACGCCTAGCACCTGATTGGCTTGTGTCCATACGCATGACTGGTTTTGAGTAAATTACCCAATCAGGATCTACTGCTGGCAAAATAATAATGACAAAATAGACACAACCAAAAATACACCAAAATCCAAAAATTAGAACAAATAATCTGACATGGGATACTTGGTACATGCATGTTGACAGTGATAACACTCAGTTAAAAACATTTTTAATTATTAGCTTTTCAATGTACCATATAGTACACAGCATTCATGATACACAAAAAATTTAATAACATGGCTCAACAAAATAAACTAAATCATAACATTTACTATTTAGCAAGAAAATTCGCTACTCAAACTATTATGGCAAACTCGCAAGAAGAAATAAGGACCCCAAAAGCATTTAAATGGCAGGGTAAAATACTGACAAAAAACACATGGGTATGTAACTTTATAACGAATCAGTTAGTGTCAGTAGCTACATGTTTGAGCCTGAAATGAGTAAGAATATTATCATGCAAAAAAGGTGCATGCACATTCTTTCAAAATCTGCTGTAGTAATACATAGAGTGACACTACAACTGATTTAATTTCAAACTGCATTCTAATGAACCAACTTGAATGGCATTAGTAAAACAACGGATAACTACCCACGTAACTAACTTTTTATTTTGTAACTACTGATGTAACTTTCTATATTGAAGCAAAGTGAGCATTTTGGAAACGAAATTCTGTTTTAGAATGTATTAAGTGCAGCTTGTAAATATGGGAAAAAAGGAGTAACATAATATAATTTTCAACTATACACCAAAAGACACAACAAGTCACTGTTACACTAAAGTTACATTGGAAAATGATCAATAAACTCAAATTAGAATCAATCTTTAAGTCATTAACTACAACATTAAAATACAGTATATGATTCACATTATTCAACCCAGACACCCAGATATGCCACTAAAAAATCACAATTATCTTTAAACATCATCCGACAAAACTAGGAATATTTTGTCTGCACGATCATCGGTAAAGTACAGATTAGTATAGTAAAACGGATAAACCTTCATCTCCAGAATTGTTTGCACTTGATCTACATACAGTTAAAGTGAATGACAGCCCAATACCAGCAACATCAGCACAGAAGTAAATTTAAGTATTAAATCAAGTGTGGGCATATGTATTGACATCACGACACTGGTAATCAGAAAACTAAAAACTCCCAACTTGACAATGGGGCAAGCAGCATAATTATTCATTATCATCATCCAATTTTAATCTGGGTTTTTCCTCGTGATCATGAGTGGCCTGATGCAGCTACGCATATTGACCGAGCATGGCCGGATATTGAAAAAGTAGAATTCCATAGTATCACTACACTAGGTCTGTGCCGATGCTTTTTCATTTTTAAGAAAAGATAACTAGTATGGAATGGCCAGATTAAGAAGTTTCTTAATAACTTTGGCGGTAGAATTTTTTTTTTTTTTAAGTATTATGTAACATAAATCATTTCAGTGAAAATCAGAGATGAGAGAGCAGGAAGCGAAAGCAGCTGAAAGCATTAAAATTTCATAAGCAGGAAGCGGAAGCAATTTTTCAATTTTTGTGGAAGCAGATGCAGAAGCAGTTTTGGCCCAATATAATGTTAACATTATTTAATCGCTGAAGCTGTTAAAAGTGGTCTTCCAATTTCCCGCATTACTGATGTGATTTGCAAAGAATGTGCGAAGGAAAATTGGTGGTAAATTGTGAGTGCTATTTTTTACCTTTCTGTTGTATTGCTTTCCTGTTAATAGCATTTTTCTGTGATCAAATAATAAATTTTTTTTTTTTAATTTAAGAACAACTGGCGCATATTTAGTTTTGTAGAAAAAAAAATAAAATAATTATGGAAAGCAGAAGTTACAGTACATGGAAGTGAAAGCAGGAAGCACTAAAGTTTCGGAAGCGGATGCAGGAAGTGGAAGCACTAAGGTTTAAGTAGCGAACACAAGAAGCGATACTGCTATTTGGAAGCAGAAACAGGAAACGAAAGCACCAAATAACAACTGCTTCCACATCACTGGCGAAAATAGGGAATTACTTCAATAATTAATTTGTATTTTAACAGTGACAATGTAGAGTGAAGTGAATCGATATTTTTTGACTTCACCATGTCATACTAGTAAGCTAATTTTTAAGAAATTTTCGAAGCATCCAAAAATACTCAAATAGACTATTTGGAATGTATGTATATGGTCAATTTTTTGGTAATATACTTTATTTGGGAGATACTTACACATTTGCCAATACAAAAATCTTCTTGTGATCAACAACACTGATCTAGTCTAGTTCCAAGAGTTTACTTTCGTATATAAGCCTAATTTAATTTTTGCTACCTAGTGTGGACAGATGGTGCGGTACCAGCACTCTGCACTGGATTGGCTGAAACCTGTAACTCACAGTATTTAGTATCAGTGCCATCTTAAGCTTTGACTTTGACATTTACACAGTGATTAAAAATTAACAACACTGAACAGCATGAACTAGGCCTGAGGTCTAAAAGTGCAACAAACAGGCAATTGTGTAGCACATTGATCGCTTTCTCGTGATAGGAGGATAAATATGCAACTAATTGTTAAGCTAGTACGGTACCAGAATTCTACCCAGCAGGCACGAATTATTTTACTGATAACTAAAGTAGTTGCAAGAATGCAAAAACATCTGAGAAATAGCAAGACACAGAAATGAGGCCAGATAGACTAATTTGGTAGACTCGTATTCTACCTGTCTACCAAACGTTCAATATAAAATAAGCAGTGGCTATTTTTATGGGCCCGCAACAATAAGCTCTTTGGTTCTTTTATTATCCCTTCACACTCTTCTCAATTGTACAAGAGCATCACAAAGTAATAGAGACGAATGTTGCAGGCTGGTAAAAATAGTCGCTTTCTATAAAATACCCTACATGTCTAGTCCTGGGCAGTGGGTCAAGACTATACACCAAAAACCAGCAAGTCTCAGCCTACAACATTCCTTTAGGTCTAGGAAATACCTAGAGCGCCTCACCCATTTATTAGGAAGTGTTTATTTTGCCACCAACGACAAAATAGTTACTAGGTCATTTTGCCAGATACAGTGCAATTTATGTATAATAGTGTAGATACTCATGATTGTTTTTGAGCGTCGGCAAAACAGCTCTTAGATATATTTTGCTGCAAGTAGATACGGTACTGATTTTACTTACTGCTGGCAAAATAGACTTGGAAACTACGGTAAGGTATTTTGCAGTTAACAGCAAAGTAGACACTGCCTATTTACTGGTATTATTTACAAGCTGACAAGTATGTACCGGGCACTGTTACACTAGGCCTACCTGCAGTAGCCCGCCTAAGTTAACAGGTAGTCAATAAAAAATTTAAAAACAAAGACTGAACTAACACCGAATCTACCGGCTTCAGCTGTTCAGTGTTGACCAGTTCAATATATAGACTAAGCTGCTAAGTGCACTGTGCACAAAAGAGTCGAAAAGACTACCAGTAGACTAGTCTAACTACTCGAGTTAACATTTCTTACCTTTGTTTCTTTGTTAGTTTATCAACGCTGTGTGGTCCTGTTTCAGTCAACTGTTGAATGTACCGGCACAGGTAAAGCAATTCCCGCTTAGTACGGTTTACTCACATGAGAAACTTCGCCTCAAACATTTAAAATTTTTTACCGAATTCGTAGCTCCAGCATTTGGCAAAAGCTTCCATCGTTGCTATTTTTGGAATGGAAATAAAATTTGTTTCCCGGTTTTACATATAATCCATTCCAACAAGAACCAAAAACTGTCAATCGCAGCTTGTTTTTTGTCTAATAGGCTTACCATACGTACTCCTTTTGGAGGACATCGGACATGTCCTACTTTTTGACCAAAAAAATTTGTCCTCCGAGGACACCAAAAAATGGCCAAATGTCTTTTTCGGTATTATGAACAGTGAAAACATGTCAAATCATTTTCCCACAAACAAATTTTGGGAAGTTTCTGTGCAAACTAAGGGCCTGCGTACGTGATGACTATTTTTTTGGTCTTCACTTGCTTTTGGGCGAAAATATGAACATCCGCTGGCGTGATGACTTTTTTTTGGTCTTCACTTGCTTTTGGGCGGAAAAATGGACACCTGCGGATGTGATGACCCTCAAAGAACCTGTTCTCCTTTTGCGTAGAGAAAATATGGTAACCCTATTGCCTAACAAAAAAACGCATCAAAAATCTATAGATCTAATCTGTGGTTAAAAAGGGTCGTTAGTTGCATAATTCGTCATCGCATGCAGTGATGACGTTTGGGATTGTGTGGTCATGTGGCGATGCAGGCGTAGTGGTATTAGTAGTGCCGTTAGTGTAGGCTAGTTTATTTTCATTTCCAATCACAATTGCTCCATGAAGAGGAGATGAAAAACGATGGTCCAAAAATAGACTACAAAGTATAACGATATAGGCCTACGTTCAACTAGCAATGGCGGAAGCATTTCCAAAGTGGGGAAAACCAATGACCAGATTTTCTTTGACCTACAACCAGAGCCGGCAGTGGCGTAGCGAGAAATTTTAAAAGGAGGGGGCATAATTTCTATATTTTTTTCAGCGTCTTTTTTAATTTGAAGCTGATTAAGAGACAAGAAAAGCTCTAAGGGGGTACGGGGGCAAGCTTCCCCGGAAATTTGAAAATTCACATGCTATTTTAGTGCTTTTTGAAAAATTTTCAGGCAAATTGTGTTCAAAATTTTTGACCCTAATTCTGAGTGCTTCGCCAAATATTGATACATTTTGTTCGCACATTTTTAATTGTGCGTGCTTAAGGGGTAAGGCTTGTAGCTATCGAAGAGGTTCGAAATTGTAGAAAAATTGTATGCATCAAAAACTTTTTGAAAATGGCTGGTTGGAGGATGCATATCCCTCATTCTACTCCTCTGGATTCGCTCCTGGCCATGAGCAGTGGCGGGTCCAGGAGGGGATGTGGGGGATGCATCTCCCCCACCAGCCAATTTCAACAATGTTTTTTATGAATAAAGTTTTTTCATAAATTCAAACCTCTATGTATCAACAATAATTCTTACACCTCAAGGTGTGTTTACACAGAATGCGATGCGACTTTTCGTACGTAGGCCTAAGGTAATTAGGTGACGTAGGCCACAAAGCAGTTAGAAGTTGTTACGTAAAACTACGTCACTTTGCACAGGATTTCAGATAACAATTGTAAGGTGCTTTACAAAATAACCGATAAAAAGCAAAAGTGTTGGAATTCGAGTTGTATGAAAAATATTTTCACCAACTTTTTACACCAAAAAATGAATAAAATTTCGAACGACAACAAATTTTAGTGCAAAGAGACCTTCAGCTTCGCATAAATGGAAAATGTGCAAACAGAATGCAATATATTTGGTGAAGGACCAATTAGGGGCAAAATTAAGAACAAAATTTGCGTTACAAATTGTTCGAAAAGCGCTAAAACGCTCTTTACAGTAGGCCCCTATGTAATTTTTAAAAAAATTTTCCGGGGGAGCATGCCCCCGGATCCCCCTAGAATCGTTTTTGTTTCCCTATTTGCTTCAAATTTTTAACTTTATCAGAAAAAATACGCTTAAAAAATGTCAAAATTTGGTGCTAAAAAGTTCTGAATACACTCCCCCCACATGGACACATTTTCTAAAAAGGGCTTGTTTACGCTCTTTTTCGGGGGTAACATCTTTGCATTCAGTTTACATTCAACCTAATTTAAAACTCCATCCCCCCAACCAAAATTTTCTGGATCCGCCGCTGGCCATAAGCTACAGAAAACACCAAAAGAATCTGGCATATTTTAATCATTTGGCACCATTAGTATTGTTCTCGTTTACTAAATAGCAGAGTTAAAAGGGAGGCCATGGCACAATAGCCCCGCCCCTAAATACGCTACTGAGGGCCGGATTTAGACAATGAGAGGACCTAGGCTATTTGATTACACTGATTGGACGAGCAAAAAAAGGTCTTCACGTCCTCGGATATTCTGTTTTCCACTGAAAATATCGGTATAGTGAAGAGCAAAAAAAAAAGTATACACGTTCTCAGATATTCTGTTTTCCACTGAAAGTATCGGTGAAGAGAAAAAAAGTCTTCATTGTTCGTGATGAGGCCCCCCATTTTCTCCGAAGTCCTAGGTTTCAGCCTGCTTACCCTATATGTAAATCCGGCCCTATGCTTACAATTCATACTCGTATTTCGCCTGTCCACATGTGACATGTCCAATTTATGTGGGCTTCGGACCCACGGTTTTTCCTTCTAGTTTCTGTTCCCCCACCCCACAAACAAAAACTTAAAGAAGACATCTCTAAATTTAAGCTCTTTCCCGGGTTTTAATTTCGGTAGTAGGTCCATTAAGTTTCATACATTCATGCAGAGGCAGTATCGTAGAAATAAACGCGTAAATTAGGGCCTCCCAGGGCCCCCGGTTCCGCACCTATGCCTACGATAAAACATGCATTAATTAATATAAAAAGACTGCAAAAAAATTAAAATACGAGGTCGCTGCACTTAAAGATTACCTCCAAGAGTGCCTATTTTTTCCAAGAAGCAAATAGGCCAACTCCAAAATGCGATTTTAGCTATTTCTTACTAACTAACACAAACATAAAATTATTCCACAGCATAAGGAAATCGAAATTTTCCGTAGAAGGACTTCGGAATTGAATTGAATTTATTCTTGATTCGCCGTGAAACATATGTGACAAACACTCACCGAAAATAACATAAAATTGAAATGTCGCAAGGCCAAGCAGCATCGAAGTACTCAAAAGTTTTCTAGTCTAGATGCTTCCTGCAGTTGATGTGAGGTCGAAATTAAATCAAAAGCATTATAAGTCATCATAACGAGAAAAAAATATAAACGAACAAAAAAAATAAATAAAAAGAGAAGGCAAACATCAAACAACAATATAAACGAAAATCAAACAGCAGTTCTAATGTGTTATTAAAAATCACTGAAGATACATGTGAAGGAGTTAGGAGCTGCGAGTCAGCTGTTGGTAATCATTAATATAGTTGCCTTCATGATATTTCAACAAGGACCGTAATTTTAATCTCCCTCTAGCGTCAATCGCGATACATTAACTTCGCATTTTTCCTGTGTGTTTTCTTCCGCTTTCACTGATTATTCGCAAGCGTATATTTGATTAGAAACTACTAGAGTACTTTGATAGAGATGAGTAAATTGCAATCATGGGCGCCCGCAGGGGGGCACTTGCCCCCCCTGGATTTTGAGTGAGAAATGCGCAACATCGTTTGATGAAAAGCTAAAAGTGCCGAATTAATATAGGCCTACACACACAACTAGGCGGGGGCAAACGGCACTTGCTCCTCTGATTTTAAATGGAAAGTGCACAATTGCTCCATAGCTTCAATAGGATATATCTTGGTTGTAGAAATGCGCAACAAAATTTGACGTCAAAGCTGAAGGAGCTAAACTAGAATAGGCTACCATTACATTAATAATTGCATGAACTTTTGGGTGAAATCAAGTGATCTTTAAAAATCCGAAATAGGCGATACGCCTATGGTGAAAGAGTTCGGGCAGAGAAAATTTTAGTGTTAACGTTAAAGGTTTAAAAAATGCTAAGGGTAAATTCTTTCAAGGACTAAACCCATAGCCTCCCTTCTCTTCGCTTCATTTAATTCACAAGCTTACTTCGAAATATTTTTCGTTTTTTTTTTTTTTTTGACGCATTATCAATTGAGAGATTGATTAAGAGGGCTGCAGTATGTTCACTCCAGAAACCGCATTACCTGCGACTTTTTAATTCAAAGTAAGCTTGTTGCGAACTATAAGAAGCCAAGAGAAGGAGACGTTGGTCTTACCCTTGGGAAAAAATTACGCCAAGCATTTTTATAAAATTTTTAGAAGGTTCACACAAAAGCCGATAAAAAGTACCGTCACGACTGACCACCACAAACATTATGATAATCACATACCAAAATTTACCTGTATCGTGTGTGAATTTTCAAATATCTTTATCAGTGGAATAGTAGTGGTAGTTTAGTTTCATGCTCACAAGTAATTCCTTCCACGGCCTAAATTATATTGATATCAGCACCAAGGTTAGCAGTACGGTACGTTACGTTCAAAATTTACGTACCCGTACTTCAAAATTTTTACCGTACCGTACTAACGTAACGTACTTCGAATAAATTTAACAAGCGTACCGTACCGCGTACCGTACCAATGAATGGTACGCTTAAAATGTACCGTACCTTAAAACGTACCGTACCTAAAATTACGTACCGTACCTTAAAACGTACCGTACCTAAAAATTACATACCGTATCTACCTACCGCCATTCTTGGATGCACGCCAAATTAGCCAAGTGCTATTGCAATGCTTATAATTAGGTTAAAGTTTGCATTATGCGACCTGATCAGAAATTGAACCCTGTACAAGTTTTCCAGCTACAATAAGAATACTTGTGGTGTCCTCGACACTACCAAGTCGCCAGCGATGTTCTACCGTATGAATAGAATAGAACATAAAATCGCATCCTACCTTGACTAACGTGCAAACATCATGAGGCTGGAAAAACAATGTCCCAGTCAGGAGCGGATCCAAGGGGGGGGGGGATGTGGGAGATGCATCCTCCCCACGTGCCAACAATGCTTTGGATAAATAAAATTTTTCCATAATTTCGAACCTCTTCATTACAATAAGCCTTTGTCGCCTTAAGCACGCATAATCAAAACTGTGCGTAGCCTACAAAATGCATTGTATTTGGTGAAGCACTCAAAGGTAGGGGCCGAAAATATGAACAACTTTTGCCTGAAAATTGTACAAAAAGCGCTAAAATGGCCATTGCAGTATGCAAATTTTTGAAAAATTTCCGGGGGAGCATGTCCCCGGTCCCCCCTAGAGTTGTTTTTGTTACTTAAGTTGCTTAAAATTAACTCTGCCGGAAAAAAAAAACTACGCTTGAAAAAGTGACGAAATTTGGTGCCCTGCCCTGAAAAAGATTTTGAATACGCCCCTGATACAAAACATTTTCAGAGGGCTTATGTACGGCCGTTTTCGAATCTAAACGTCTTAGTATTTAGTTAACATTCAACTTACGGTAATATAAAATCACACCCCCCTCTAAAAACATTTTTTGGATCCGCCCCTGATATTAGTCACACTGATCGATACAATTCATGTGGGCGATCGGAACCGCAGCTAGCTCCTACGTTTTGTATAAGCTGAGTAAACATTAGCCGAATTTTTCTTTTTTTTAATTGCTTTCCAAATACTCTGGGTTAGGACAGAAAATACTGCTGCTCGGTGACAATACAGCGTTATGAACAAGTCCAAACTTGTCCACTGAAATGCGCATTGCGTAAAATTTCTCTTATAAGCCTATTGGTAGTCTGCACTCTGCACCCTACCGACTACCGAGCCCTGTTTCAAGGAAGCCAGGACTATTAAAGGGACGTCAGAAGACCAAAAGAGACTTCTCCAATGACTTACCGGTAGCATCTTTCGTTGTGTTCATGAATCCTCTCTCAATTGAAATTCACGGTGGATGCATACCATGAATAATTGCGACATGTTATTGTGAATTTGTAATGCCGCATATTAATATTCTAAATGAAAAATACTCTGTTTGTGCTAGGCCCCAGAGGAGTTCTCTGTCCACTGACTGCCGGCCATAACTATTTGTATATAACTTAAAAGTTTTGCAAGAGCATTAACCTTTTTTGTCACAACCTTTTTTTATAATTACCAATTAGTTTTCAAGGACAATGTAATTGTAACATTTAAAAATTGTATAATTGCATGCTTACGTGTTTTAATTCCTGCTTTGTGCTTCAAAAACCTCGTCGGTTTACTTTTTATTTGTTTTTGGAAATGTTGTACGTCAATAAAAGCTTTGTTCTTCTTGTTCACAAAATTTCACAATACCAGGTTACGTACCGTACCGTACCACATGGTACGGTACGTAAGGTACGTTTAGTACACATATTTATAACACGTACCAACGTACCGTACCCGTACCTTAGCAATAATTACGTACCGTACAAGCGTACCGTACTATTTGCCGAAAAATGGAACGTACCGTACTGTACTGCAATCCTTGATCAGCACTATACACGCAGTAAAACTGGATATGAACTATCAACGACGATATTATTATTATCATGGAACGACCAGTTCAACTCCTTCTGTAACGTCATTTACTTTTTAATTGATTGATTGATTTCTTCAGTTTTATCTTCCTGTTACGAGAAAGCGATGGAGGCGCTATGCGTAGAGCGAATCCAGACATGCTTAGGAGTTGCCTTTGTTTCCGAGTTTCCGCTTGAATTTTGCTTCCGACTTCTTTGAATTGCTGCTTGTTACATTCCATCAAGCAGAGATAATTGTCGTGAAACATCTTACCCAAGGACGCAATATCGAGGCTTGGATGGGAGTTGAACCATCAACTTTAAACGACGCTCCGAACCACTCGGCCACGCTGCAGGGCTGTCTTGCAGCCACTAAAAATTTTCAGAAACGGAAGTTAGATACAGGAGAGCTAGCTGACAGAGTTTATTTTGAGCTTGTAATTTTAGCCTACACTGCATTAAGCATTCATTAATAAGCGTTGCCCAAAAAATGTAAGTTATTCAGTTTTGTACTGTGATTCAATTTTGTACTGCTTAAAGCAGTACAAAACGGTTTTGTACTGCCTTGCATTCTTTGCATGCTGATGATGACAGCTGAATCTATGTTGTCGAAACGCCCAGTTTTAAGATTTACTGTGGTTTTACTTTTCTTCCTTAAGGTATTTTCGTCTCATGTTTATTGTATTCCGATATATCTCTATAAAATTGCGAATACGATGATAACTGATAAGGCCTATGCAGGAGCATATTTAAAGGCGCATTGGCCCATTGTACCAAGCCCCCCTCCTTTTTTTCGACTCGGCCTTTTAGTAAAAAAGGACAAAATTAATGGTGACAAGTGAGTAAGAGACTGAAATATGCCAGACTCTTTTCATGGTTTCTATAGCTTATGGTCAGGGACGGGTCCAGGGGGTAGGATGAGGCAGGGCCGGCGGTTGGGGGGGCCCCAGGCCTGGTCAGGAGCCCCGCCTTAAACATTGCGGCTTTTTTTTCTTGGAAATGATTTTAATACGTGTCACAACGCAACATTAATTTGTTTGTGTGCGTCTGCGTAGAAAGATGCTGACGGGGAGGGGAGAAGGGGGGTTGAAGACAGTTGAACTCCAATTGCACCGCTCTTGTTTGAAAATACTGTAGGCTATACTGTAGGCAAAATCGCTTGTATGTAAACGATTTTTTTGATCTGTTGAATGAACGAAAGCATAATTTTCTTCTGTTAAAAATACACGTTTTATGAAAATATCAAGTTATAGCTGCAATATTAACTTCCCATTTCATGCGCCTTGCTTCCAATGAGGTCGTAGGTACATGGTAGGTATTTGGAAGATTGTAGGTTTACCATGTTTTTTTCACAAAAGCATTAAGGCCTTTGGGGTGTGCGACTCCGCAAGCAGAGTGGATCAAAGTTGGTTCGTCAAACGGATTGCTAAACGCTCAGATTTATGACATATTATAACTTTAAGTAAGGTCTACTTTAAACTTCAGTTGTTCTTTTAAGTACCGGTTATTGTCAAATGGCTTGAAGATTTTTTTTTTATGCTTTTCTCCTGCTTTTTCCTATGTCACGTCACACTGTGCTGGACCGTTTGTCATTAATTATAATTTATTATTGTGACGCTTAATAGCGCACAAAAAACAGCCAGTAGTTCAAGTGTTAAAACGATTTTAGCATGGTTGCCTTGGTGGGGGAGCCGGGGGGAGGGAAGCTTGGCCCCCTAGTTCTAAAATAGCGTTGTTGAGTAAACAGTTGCCAGTTGCGTGACAATCAAGGCTATATTATATTTTCACTCATATTCATGAAGCTGTAGCAGCTGTTTTGGATTGCAGATCATCGTTGTTCCCCCGTGCTTTTAAAAATATAACACCGCATTTCCTGAAATTTTTGTGGTGTTGTTTCTACAAAAGATAATAAAGATCTGCTTTTGCATACTAAAAACATTTACAGGTTTACCGGTGGTAGTCTTTTGCATTTTTTTTTGTACGGCGGAAAACTTTTGACGCCGGTTGTGCTAAAATTCACTAGACGCAAAACAGCAATTCAGATACTAGTATTCACAAAAAGCATAAGTTTGCAAAAAATAATGTTTAACTTGTATATTTAAGTCAAATCTTCCTATTATTCGCGGTAGTACATGAAGCGTATGACGGGGCCCATCCAGGGGGGGGGGTGTGGGGGATACATCTCCTTACCAACCATTTTTAACAATGCTTTGGATGAACAAAATTTTTCCATGATTTCGAATTTCTTCATAGCAATATCCCTTAGTCGCCCTAAGCACGCATAATCGAAACTGTGCAAACAAAATGCATCATATTTGGTGAAGCACTCAAAATTAGGGGCCAAAAATATGAACAAACTTTGCCTGAAAATTGTTCAAAAATCACTAAAATGGCCATTACAGTACGCAAATTTTCAAAATTTTGTCGATATTATAACCTATCATCTAAAGGTTAATTAAAAGAGTTGGGCATGTTTTGTTTCTTTCTTTTATTGCAAGCTATTTGCAGTTATTGTGGAATAATTGGCGCGCTGTTACGAACTTATAGTTGGAAAATTATTAAAGCATCCGACAAACAATTTATGTCTTACCATTTAAATACTCGCATTCAGATGCACGTGATTTCGGCCTTATAGGCCAGGTGGCTGAACTTTGTATAAAAGCCTTTTCAACTTTCTGCTGATGATAATAAAGGACCCCATAATAGTATAACGTGACAGCTGCAACACTGCTGCATTTTTTACTATAGAATTTCATTCTTGCTGAACGTGTCAATTTGTTTCATTGTGTTATAGACGTCACAGGTCATGTGATATCAATCTAAACGCGCAAGCAAAAAAATTTTGTGGGTAATAAAAAGAACAAGTAAAGACAAGCCGATCCAGCTAAATTTTTATAAAGTACATTATAAAATTTTTATTGTCACTTAGTATGATGAGACGAAAGACCAAAGACCACTCCTAAAATTCGTTAAATTTAAGTTGATAATACTTTACGAATTCCAGGAGAGTGTAAATAGTAACAAAATGGTTTTCAATGAAACAATCGACTTATACAAACAACTATCGTACAAAGCGGGCATCCTTTTGTTGTTTCTCACTAGGTAGAATGGGTGTTAAACACAGAGTTTAGAATGAGTTTCCATCTAATACGTACAATAGAGAAAGCCATAGCAACCATGGCGACGGGGAGAAAGTTTTCCAGAGGACAAATACTACAAAATGTATCTTGTACTTACAAGTATACGGTAATAGGGCTATTTATATTACGCAAATCAGTAGAAAGCGAGGAGAGGACAATCAAAAACAGCGCTGCGTGATCACGGTAATAGCGAAAATATTTCTTTGTCGCTGTTCGTTGATATAAACATTGCGAAGTTGTTGACGACAAGAATCATTTGACGACAGCTAAGCTACAGTACTACAGTGGGAAATTACCTGGATGCGGCCGCAGAGCAAACTTTATCGACATAGCCTATTTTGTTGTATTATGCTTCTAACTTTTTCAATCCTACTACGGTTATGCAGAAATAGTAAACCGAGAAGTCTAACTTCATTGAGAAATCTGGAGCAAGAAAAATTGACTTTACGCAGTGTGTGACGTTATGCGTTCTTGAAAAACGTAGCAGTAGGAAAGCTCGAGCAAACACCGATCACATTTTCCCCATGAACGTTTATACCCGACCAAAAAGTATAGCTACTTGTTTTAGACAATCTTATGTTTTCGTTCGAATTTTCACTCGTTTTCAAAAAAGCCACCTGAATCAGTTGCATTTATATTCAGTTGTCACGAAAACAACAGCAGTGATGTAGCCGAGGGAGTGGTGCACCATTCCTTCAAGTTTTTATATCTTGTGTAAAAACATACTGTTATTGTAAACAACAAATGACGTCAATTTTAAAGATTTTGCATCATATGATATAACGACAATCACGTCATTGTCAACAGCAAACAACATCTCTGTCTCATTTTTTGCGTCAGCCCTCTGAACAGCACATATGTTATTTGCCTGCTACTCGAAGAAGTTTGAAAGTAATTGCACTCCCAGTCCCAGTTTTTTCGTAAAAAAATTAGACTTGTCACGACTTTATTTCATTTTCTTTTTTTAGTTGCATATTTATCCTCCTATCACGAGAAAGCGATCAATGCGCTATACGAGCTCGCTTAGGAGTTGCCATCCATCTGTCTACCACACCAAAATGGGGGAATTCCGCTAAGTGCCTTTCCCAACGGCAGAGCAAGTAAACTTGCCGGCTTGTTCTCCACACTGTCCGTTTAATGCTGAGCGCCAAGCAGGGAAGCTGTGAATACCAATTTGAAAGTCATTGGTTTGACCCGATTCGGAACCAAACCCGAGTCTACAGCTCAAGAGACAGACACTCTTGCCACTCGGCCATCTGATCTGTTTCCAAGGGCGTTGGAAAGTGGGGGCTGAAGCCCCCCCTATATATTTTTCAGCCCCCCAATAGAAATTTTGAGCCCCTCCTTTTAATAATGCATAGGGGCCTAACGACAGCACACCCTATTGCACTTCAACGAATGGGGTATGGCACAATGCCCTCTCCCCCTAAATAAGCTCTTGCCTGGAGCTTGAGACTAAGAGCTTCTGAACGGATAATAAGTTCACTTAAAAGAGGTTAACACGTTTACAAACGTCGATCTGCCTACTGTGTTTATGCTATACAGTTAAAGGAAAGCTTACTTAAGTTATCAAGTAGTCTCCAAATGACTTTTACTGAAGTAAAGTACGTGATACGCATGATGAATGTTGCAATAACAAGGAGGGAGTCTGGGGGGCTTCGCTTGGTACGGTAACACAAATTTCAGCCCTCCCTCCCCTACTTAAAAGTACTTCCAACGCCACGCTGATCGACTGTTTTCTTCGAAAGACAGTTCAGTCTTTTGTTATAATCGCATGCAAAGGCGTTGGAAGGTGGAAACTGAGGGGGGCTGAAGCCCCCCAATAGAAATTTTGAGCTCCCCTTCAGCCTCTCCATTCGAAAGTTGATTACTGCAATACACGCTACTGTACTTCAACGATGGCTTATGGCGTCACTTGTTATCCGTTTCTTTTCTTCATTGATACCATCAACCCAACCTACTAACTTTTGCAATTTGCGACACAAGTGAACAAAATCGCAAAAACCGTTGGATTTCCTGGTAACTTAGTGTACAAAGCTGTTAGAGCTTTATTATGATGTCACTGTTGGGTTTTCTCCAATTTTAATATAAACTTCTGGGCAAATCACAGCGAAACAACAAAATATCAAATTAGAATTACAGTAGCTAGCTCATCTTACGACTGCTAGGAACAGTGTCGCAGCGAAAAATTTTAAAAAGGGGGGATGATTTTCGCATTTTTTTCATACGTATTTTTTTTGCAGAACAAATTTGAAGCTGATTGAGAAACAAAAAAAGCTCTGGGGGGGAGCATGCTACCCCGAAAAATCTTTGAAAATTTACGTGCTGCGAGTGGCTATGTTAGTGCTTTTTGAATAACTTTCAGGCAAACTTTGTTTAAAACTTTGACCCTAATTCTGAGTGCTTCGTGGCTTCGCCAAACTAATATTTTAAGCGAACTGAGCCCGTACTTTCCTAAGCGAGCTCGCACAGCGCATTGATCGCTTTCCCGTGATAGGAGGATAAATATGCAACTAAATACAAAAAATATTATGCATTTTGTTTGCACGTTTTTGATTATGCGTGCTTAACCCTTTGAGGGTTGGTGGTACACATATGTACCATGGTTTCAATCCCAGTTTATCAGGATAACCATTTGAGTTTTTCGAAATTTTTTTTTTGTCCGTTTTTAGTAACAATTGTTTTCTCATTTTTTATTGTTTAATTTGGTAACACTTGCGTTTAAGTAATAGAAATTTTTCTTCTAAACTGGTTGTTGTTGCTGTGCTGGGAAGAAGAGATTTGAAGTACTTCCGGTAAGTAAATAAAAAATAAAATTGAATTTCTTGTTGTTGTTTATTGTAGATTAACTATCATAGTTCATAACAACTTAAAACTTGAGTCAATCTTTTTGAGATTATATATGCAAAAATACAATAGAGTACTTGTGGTACATATATGTACCACCAACCGTCTGAAGGAAAATGTCCTGGCAGTGCCCTTTTTATTATTACGAAAGAAAGGTTTGGAATAGGGTGTAGGTAAAATTAATGGTTTTTCTTGGTAGTTTTTGTGCTGGTATTAGATTATTAGGCTATCAGTTCACCCAAGCCCATGGTAGCCTGCCAGTTACCAGTACTGGGTACCATATTTGGGCGCACTAAAAGACTATGCTTGGTTAGCCTACTATTCATAACTTTACAATGCACATCTGAATGATGTCTGCAACTTGCTCTGATTATGAAATGCTTGCTCAATCATAACGTAATGGAAATATCACCGGTAATACTACAATCAGACAATGCGATTATGATTTTACTTCATCAGTATTTTCAATAAATTTTTGATTTTATTGTATTTTTTGAAATTTCTTTTCGTTCATTTTATGATTATTTCAGAAATGACTAAAAGAAGAATTTTCAATCTGGCTGATGATAAAGGCAATGAAATACTTTTTGGAGATGTGAGTGACACAGAAAACAACTTTATTCTCGACAAGGAAGGCTTCCTCAAAGAGTATAGTGATTTGGCAAAACTGGTCCATGTTGACTGAAAACCTGAAAGGACTTGGTTGTCAAGTTTTTATTGACAATTTTTTCAATTCACCTTTGCTGCAAGGTTGTTTCTAAAAGATGAGATCTATAGTGTTGGTACAGTTTGAGAAAATCGTAGACATGTTCCAAAAAATCAAGTCCCAAGTGACGAAAGTATGAAAAGGGATGATGTTGCTTGTTTTGCTTTAGATAATATTCACTGTGTGAAATGGATGGACAACAAGGTCATACACATGCTTTCAACTTTTCATAAAAGGACCCCGGGATAAAGAGTCTGTGACTTGCCCCAGTATAATCAAACACTACAATGCATATGTGAATGGCGTCGACATCATGGATCAGAAAAAAGTGATGTATCAATTTGACCGTAATCTAAAACGAAGTATTATATAAAACCAGCTTTTCATCTGATTGACATTGCTCTCAACAACTCCCACATAATTTACATGATGTCATCGGAATCGGGAGGATCATAGCTCGGATATTGATTGGCAATTACTCTAGCAAAAAACGTCGTTCTTGTTGGAATTCTGTCTTCCACAAACACAAAAAAGCCCCACTGTCCAACCCAGTCTTCATTTCTAAGTATTCCATGGAAAAGGTAGCCTAATGTCAGCGATGCAAGCTGTGTAGGCTTCGAGTAAAAAGTTGCAGAGCAGAACAAACAATAAGTGCATTGACTGTGATATTTATTTGTTCTTTGCAAATGACCAAGATTACTTCATAGTGTATCATGAAAATCTACGAAAGTACCATGCAGTCATTGTGTTTTTTTCAAGTGACGTGTTTTGTAAAGACATGCGTAGGCCTATTGTATTTAGTTTTTCGCGATTTGTTATATTTTGCTGCAAACCAACTGTAGGGCCAAAATTGTTGTGCTTTGATTGCTGTGGAATAAATCTATTGCTGTCACAAACAGATTCTGCCGTTTTCAAATCATTTCAACTCAAAAACTGATAGTCGTTAAAAAGTCGGCTGGACGGTTGGTGGTACATATATGTACCATACCCTACTATCTACGCAAAACAAAATAAAAAGAAAAAAATGATAAATACGTTTCTTTTTACTCCTAAATAGTCCATTCCATAAGACAATCACGAAATATACCGCCTAAAATTGTTATATCCCTCAAAGGGTTAAGGTGTAAGGCCTATTGCTCTCGAAGAGGTTCGAAATTATGGAAAAATTGTGTACATCAAAAACATTTTTGAAAATAGCTGGTGGGAGGATGCATACCCTCATCCTACCCCTGGATCCGCCCCTGGCCATAAGTTACAGAAACCATTAAAAAATACTTTAGTCTCTCAGTTGGCACCATTAGCTTAGTTCTTTTTACTAAACGGCAGAGTCAAAAGAGGGGGCCATGGCACAATGCCCCACTCCCTAAATACGCTCCTGCCTAGGAGCCTGAGACTAGGCGCTTGTGAGCGGATAATAAATTTATCTAAAGGAGGTTAACACGTTTACAAACGTCGATCTGGCTACTGCGTGTTATGCTAGCTTGAGGAAAGCTTAAGTTTATCAAGCTGTCTCCAAGGACGTTTACTGCAGTAAAGTGCATGGTACTCATGACGTATGTTGCGATAATAAGGAGGGGGTTCTGGGGGGCAAAGCCCTCCAAACGTTGGTATGGTAACACAAATTTCAGCCCCCCCCCTACTTAAAAGTACCTCCAACGCCACTGATCGCATGATTCGTTTGGCGTATCAGTGACTTGAGGACTGAGGAGCACTTCTTTGCTTACCCATCTTGCGGCACACCCACAAAGGTAAACGATTTCTGCAATAATAAGGAGTTACTTTGGCTAGTATAGCGATCATACAATTATTGAAGCTTTTGTTTCGACTTGACCGAGTTTTGATACTTTTGAAGTTTTGGATATAATCTTTCCATTAGAAAGCACTAATAGGCCTGCTTGCTTGGCGAAAAAATGCTAAAAATATCACGCTTGTCAAATCAAAAAAATCAAATCTTCATTATACTCGCCGTATTACGCCGAAGCGTGTAACGAGTTGCGGGGCCCATCTCCGTGGCATAGCGCCTGGGCAACACAGCTCCGAAGAAACGTCGCAACGGTGGCGAGTCGTTGGCGACACTGTGTCGATTTGACCGGCCCGGGAATCGAACCTCACACCTCCCGCACCGATAGCGTGCGCTTAGCAACTGAGCTAACGGCCGGTATCATGAGTTTTAATTCACCTTATTGATCAACATGCTTCCCATTATATGGGCGAAATGTCGGAATCTGACTTCGGGTTCGAAAATTCGGATTCGAAAATTCGGAATCTGAGCCCATAGAAAGGAACTGCAGGTTCGACCATTTGTCAGCTAAACACTTCAGGTTCGAAGATTCCGCACCTGAGCCCTTACAAAGGAGCGTTTTTGCGACGCCATTTCGCCCATACAAAGGGAAAGAATCTGATCAATATGGTGTTTAATTTCATTGTCACTAGTTATCGGAGTTAATAACCTATTGTTTTTATGCGCTTTGCTCCTGTGTGCCCAAACGCCCTACAATTTATGGCTTACAAATAGCTTGATAGAACAAAAAACAAGCGACTCAGAGACTGCGTTGGTCAACTTACCACTAATTTTAAAGCTTTACAGTTTACAGGGTTACGCTTTTGCAGTGAACTTGCTTTAAATGATGAACAAGCCTAGTTCGTGTTATTGCTGTTAATACTGAATTTGAACGGAAATATAAAAAACTAAACAGATCCATTTGTTTACACTTAAAATTGATTTAAAAAAGGATTAGAACCAAAGAAACAAAGGTGGTTTATGACAGAAATTTACCACTCACTGAAAAAAAAAAACACAATCAACAATGAAAGAGCTTCAAAAAGGTAAGTTCAAGCTGAGTTTAGTTGTGCTATTTCTGACAAAACTGAACTGTTTCACCATGATAAGATTAGGCTAATATTCTTGTAGTAAAAACTTCGTGTTGTGTAGAGTTTTTAAATAACTGCATAGCTTCAAAAACCAAACTTCATTGTAATGCAAGAAATACAGAATCTTACAGACTTCATTATATTACACGTGTTTGTAAAATTGTTTCTTTATACTCTAGCACGCTTCATTTTGGGCCCTTTTCATTTTATAAAAATTTCATGCAAAAAAATATTTAATTGTATAAGCGTAACAACGGTACTCTAACGCAGTATACGCTTATGATTAGCTCCTTTACATTTTCGTAAAAAAAATTTTCTGAAAATAAGTCATTGAAGCGTATCTGAAAGGTGTGGCCACGTGCTGCAATTTTTAATCCAGTTTGGTTAAAATTGAACAGCTGAACCTGTTAGCTATTTTTACAAAGGTAGGGAACTTAGTTAGAACTGGAAGAATTTAGCAATAGTTTTGTTGAAACCCAACCCAAAATATGAAAAAACACACAGCCCATAGTTTGCATTTTGACTGATCTGAGACCCAATATTGATTTAGTTTGAGAAAATTGATTTGTTTAAAAACTACAGGGGTGTTTTTATGATGTAGACTTAATTTTCAAAATAACACAAGGCTGATGATTATCACAAAGAGCTAAAGTTTTAGCTTATGTTGTTCAAGGATTCAAATAGTTGAGCAATTTTAGCCTGCTGTAAGATGTAAACTTGTTTGGTGTATGTAGCCTACATATTACAAGCATCTACCCAAAATCTTAGCTTTAAACTTCAAACATCTATTATCTTAGACATAGCCTATATAATTATAAAGTTTTTTTTTGTTATCTTTTGACCTAAACTTGGAAAATTTTGAACGGTGTAAACTTAGGTACAGACTTGACTACTGTAAAAATGTTTAATCTTTTTTTCATCATGTATAGGCTAAGATCCAAACATGAACTAGCATTTTACTTACCGTAATTGTTGCTGGTTTGTCAAACTATAATCCTTTAAAGACTGTACTCACTGGTTTGACATGTTCAATAAGGTACAGGCAATAAGATTTACGGGAATAAGACAATGGTATGGAACTGCTCGTAGAAATAACTTGAGGCTTACGCAATGTTAATTAGTTAGTTGCATATTTATCCTCCTATCACGAGAAAGCGATTAATGCGCAATACGAGCTCGCATAGGAGTTGCCAGCCATCTGTCTACCACACCAAAAATGGGGGAATCCCGCTAAGTGCGTTTCCCAACGGCACAACAACTAACAAGTATACTTGCCGGCTTGTTCTCCACACTGTCCCTTTAATGCTAAACGTCAAGAAGGGAAGCTGTGAATACCAATTTGAAAGTCATTGGTTTGACCCGACTCGGAATCAAAACCCGAGTCTACAGCTCAAGAGACAGACGCTCCATACCACTCGGCCATCTGAGCTTTTAAGTTCAACTGACTTTTCTTTCGATTTTTTTAAATTTCTGTTTGCGCTTTTTACCCTATATGTACCTGTGAAGTTTTTAAGGAGTGAAATCTAATTTTGACTGATGATTCCAAGTTTCCAACTGACTTACATTTCCAACGAGATAGTAGTCCTAAAATGATGCATTTCGAAGAAAATAAGGATTTGGAAATTACATTACAATATACGCTATACAACTGAAAATTAATAAACCCGCGATTCGCTACTGCACGAACATCAGTTGCAGATAAAACTAAGCTTGGTTATGCTACAAGAAAATGGGCAGACATTCTGCCTATGCCTTTGCGCACGACTTTTGATGGGAAATTGGAACTGCTTTACTCCTAAACAAGGCTCGAATAGGCTGCCTTATTGCTCAGCAGCCAGTTTTATTTTACGGTGCTTTTTTTGCTTATACTGACATCAAAAAACTTTGGCAGCCCTTTGTTAAATAGTATTCTTTAAATGTATCGCAATGAGCAACAACAAACGTTTAATCTTTTATTGAATTCTTGAATTTAACAAAGAAACAGTTACCGGGTATTTCGGACTTTTTCTACAGTAAACTTACCAAATTTGCATGGATAAAATCAAGCAATGTGCATAGACTTACGCACAGTACTTGATGTACTTACTTCTATAGGAGTCATATTAACCACTAACCATAGTGCGATTGAAACGCCATGAAAACAAGTAATCACAATAAAAAAAAAATTTTTAGTACTATGACAGGTACATAATAATTCAATATTATAGGCCTACTATGTAAAAAGATTCAGTTAGGAGTGCTTGTGAAAACACAGCAGCTTCATGTATGCAACATTACATCAGCTGAAAGCAAACAATTGTGAATGCGGTAATTTAAAATCAAAGCGCTTAGTTTATTGCTATTTTAGTGCTAGCAATTACCGTAGGCCTTACCGGTACCTCAGTAAACAGCAACTTTGGTTTATGATTTTAAGGTTGAAATTTCTTTTCAAATTTGATGTAACTGCATTTATCGTAATAGCTAGGTTGTTACATTAAAATATGCCGACAAGAAGAATCAATACTCAGGTACTGAAATCAACACTGTATGTAGCTATAAAAAGTTCTGCTGCAACAGCAGTTTACTTGTTTAGAACTACACAAATTAGCAAATATGATGTAAGAAAAGCTTTTAGTATATTTTTTGTGGTTGTTACGTTTACGTTTTTCTAGCAAACTTAAAAACTTCATTGCTGTAAAACCAAATCACCTATGGATGTTTCGACTGCATAGATTCAGCTGCCATCATGGGTGCAAATCCAGGGGTGATGGGGGGGAATGTATTCCCCAAGGCAGCATTCCCCCCAATATTTTTCGTGGAAGTGGAAAATTATCCATACCATGTACAGTAAGCCCACCCAACCAAGACGTATGAGTGCTAATTATGCGGATGGTGTAGCGCAAATCAGTTCTGTTGGCAGATTAGGCCTTATTACCAATTTTCATCCTCCCAATATCGAAAAACGATCAATTTTGCTAAATTATCCCCCTATATCGAAAAATGGTCATTTTTTCTTAATCATTATCCTCAATGCTCAACATCGATTTTCACCCCTGGCCTGGCTGCCATCATCAGCAATGTATTCAAATCGGTACAAAACTCTCCTCTATGGCATTGTGTCATAAAACTTTACCCTGTAAATATCAAAGCACCCTGTAAATATCAAAGCACAGACATGTGGACAGAGCCGGATTAAGGGGGGAAAGGACTATGGGGGCTATAGCCCCAGGGCCCCCCGATCAGTGATAAAAAGTTTGTCAATGGCGTTCTCAAAAAAAGACCCCTTCGGTTTCAAATTTAATCAAATTAAATATGAAAAGCTTAGATGGCCATTGAATCACTTCTGTATGTTATGATGATTTTTTGAGATTTTAGCTATTGATACCAGTAAGTGGCAGCCCTGCAAAAGTTTTAACACAGTGTTTCGGCGAAGGAGGGTTATTCTTTACACTAGTTCTGCTTCACATACTGTATATTTTTTCACAGTTTTTTTGACCATTTCTCAGTTGCGTAGCCGGGGGGAGGGGGCCGCCTTTTTTCCTTGTGAAGATATTCTTTAGAAAAGAAGACCTTTTTCCTTGATGATTTGCTTAAATCCTGGTACAGCACCCCCCTAAATTTTTCGCTGGCCACGTCGCTGTCATTACTTATCTGGCTTGAGTCTAAGCCGCCGAGGTGGTCCGGTGGATAAGCTATGCTATCCGCTACTTTATTGATAGCCAGCACATAAAGTATTGTAAGTGTATTACCACTACAGACGTTTGTCCCTTCTTCTGTTTTTATAATAGTATAGCGAATATGTCATTATTTTAGCTGTAGCGTTTAGCGAAATGCCATTATTTTAGCTGTTCCTGCTAAAGTGCATTAGATTCATTTTTGCATGCCTTGGCAACCAGAAATTCATTTCAGATACTAAGGTTAAAAAAATTTCTGATCTTTGACTGCGAGATCATGTTGACAATGCGTTTTCCACTACGCGCATCAATCTGAGCAACGTCGATTGTGGGATCATAAACATCACTATTCAATATTTCTTTCCAAAGATGGAATCGGGCCGTGTTGGTTCAGCCCGAACCCGACCCAAACCCGAGGCCTCATAAGGAAGCCCGATTCGGCCCGACAGTAGTTTTTCCGGTTCATTAAGTAGGCTATGCTGCATAATTGAATGGTAATGTGCTGCAAAGCAGTTTTACTGTTTAGAAAAAAACAAAACAAAAACACTAATAAATCAATGATTGATTTATTGATAAGCAGAATTCAGTAGTTCTATTGCCTCCACTGTTTCTGGAGATAGCAATGTCCGCCTTGCTGTTATGGTCAGTCCGCAGGAGGAAAAGTCGCGTTCCGACTGAGCGCTAGAGCACTTATTAGCAATGCATAACGCAGTGTCTTTTGTTAATGATCTTAGTGCAGAAGAGCTTCTAATTATTACTAAATCTGTAGTACACTACCAGCTAGTCACTTCGGCCGTTCGGCGCACAAAAATCTAGTTTTGAGAAATATCTTAATGTAAAAAAATTATTAGCTAGTTTGCCCTCGATTGAGCCCGATTTCTCTTATGAAAGTTAGGCCCGAACCCGACCCGAAAAACCCGACCCGACTTCCATCTCTGTTTCTTTCCATGTTCAATTTTCCAACTTTCGCAATCTAATTCTGTGCCGCATTTTTGTTCGTAAAAGTGCAGGCAGAACGTAGAGACGATAAGCACAGAGCAGTCGTAGCGGCCTAGCGGGACGGCAAACTTGATCAATTTTTAACGTAGTCAAGTTCGAGTTCATTAGATATTTACATTGCCGTAGCCACGAGGAGGGGATTGGGGATTACAACCCCTCCTCCTCCATTGAGCCTCAAATGACGTCATACTTACTTCTTTTTCTGATATTTATTTCGAAGTGCTCGATGCTTTGTCATTGATAATCTGGTTTTGTAATTGCCATAATAACCAGAATTACGTAGCGTTGCTTCCTGAATTTTGTTCTTTGCCTTTATGCTTATTGAAGCAATGACGCAATTTCATTAGCAGGGCAGTGCCGCTCTTGTACATGCAACTGCCCTCGGCCCCTCAGACCTTCCGTAAAAAAAAAGGCTAAACGACTTCAAGCAAAAATGATGTACGTAGCCTACTGCAGCTAAAAAATAACTAAATTGCAAACATTTGAAAATCGTTTTACCACTTTCACCAGAAAGCATTCCTTTGACTTCCTTACAACAATCGTGCCTAAACTGCCTTCGTTATTTCTAGTTTGAAACATCTCTCTTAAAATTTGAGGCCATCTTTTGTTATTATACAACCAGGGGCGGATCCAGGGGGAATGTGGGGTATGCTGCGTATGCATTCCAAAAATACATCTACCTCTCCCACTGTGGCAAAGTGTTGGGAGAAGTATGGAAAAGTGTGGGGGAGGGTGTGGAAGCATCAGTGATTAATTTGGAATTGTAACAATTAACCGCCGAGCAAGAGCGATGCTGGTATTGCAATGTAGACTCTTAACATAGGTGGTAGAAGCGGGGGGTCTTGGCCTCCCACTTTTTTTCAGGAGTGCTCTAATTTACGCGTTTATTTCTACAATATTGCCTCTGCATGAATGTGTTTGAAACCTAATAAGCCTACCATCGAAATTAAAACCCAGGAAAGAGCTTAAATCCAGAATGCCTTCTTTAATATTTTGTTTGTGGGGTGGCGGAACGGAAATTGGAAGCAAGAGCCGTGGGTCTGAAGCCCACATCAATTGGACATATGTCACATGTGGATTGTGGACAGGCTAGATATGGGTTGCAAGCATAGGGCCGGATTTACGTATAGGGTAAGCAGGCTGAAACCTAGGGCCAGGGAGAAAATGGGGAGTCTCATCACGAACAATGAAGACTTTTTTCTCTTCACCGATACTTTCAGTGGAAAACAGAACATCAGAGGACGTGTAGGCCTATACCTTTTTTTTTCCTTTTCACTATACCGATGTTTTCAGTGAAAAAAGGACATCTGAGGACTAGAAGATCTTTTTTTTGCTATTCCAATCAGTGTGATCAAATAGCCTAGGGCTTCTCGTTGTCTAAATCTGGCCCTCAGTAGCGTATTTAGCGGGGGGCCATTGTGCCATGGCCCTCTTTTTGACTCTTGCGTTTAATAAAAAAGAACAATAGCCTGCTAATGATGCGAAGGGACTGAAATATGTCAGATTGTTTTGATGGTTTCTATAGCTTATGGCCAGAGGAGTAGAAGGAGGGATATGCTTCCTTTCACCAGCCATTTTCAAAAATGTTTTTGATGCATACAATATTTCTATAATTTTGAACCTTACGCTTTAAGCACGCATGATTAAAAATGCGCGAACAAAATGCATCATATTTGGCGAGCACTCAGAATTAGGATCAAAAACTTTAAACCCAAGTTGCATAAAAATTATTCTAAAGGGACTAAAATATCCATTACAGCATCTAAATTTTCAAAAATTTTCCGAGAGAGCATGCCCCCGGACTCCCCTAGAGCTTTTCTTGTCTCTTAATCAGCTTCAAATTAGTTCTGCCGAAAAAATACGCTTGACAAAATATGGTAATTATGCTCTCCCCCCTTTAAATTTCTCGCTACGCCACTGGTTGGTTGTAGGCGAAAAAAATCTAGCCATTGATTTTGGGCCCTCCCACTTTAGAAATGCTTTCACCATCGCTGACTCTTAACCGCCACCTGCATTTCCACCGCCACTTCTAGCCTATGCTGTCAACTCCTACCGCCATTTGTATTTCAATCGCCGCCTCTAGTTTATGCCAACAGCTCTTACCGCCACCAGCGTTTCAACCGCCACCTCTAGTCTATGTTATCCACTTTTACCGCCATGTGCGTTTCAACCGCCATCTCTATGCTATCAACTGTTACCGCCAGCTGCTTTTCACCGCAGTCTCTATGCTATGGACTATCGCCACCACCTTATATGCCAGGGGTGGCCAACCAGTCAGATGCCAAGAGCCGCATTTCTTGTTGTTGTTTCAGCAAAGAGCCATGTCATACACGCAAGGGATAATGATCGCATCACCATACCTCTTATTGATAGACAATTAGACGTGCTTTGCTTAGCTGGATTAGTAGTATACCGGCCAGTTAGCTCAGTTTGTGACGACATCGCTATCGGTGCGGACGGTCTGGGATTCGTTGCCTGGGCGATCTGGGTCAAAGTGGACAAAGTGTCGCCACCGCTGCGATGTTTCTTCAAATTCGAGGCTGTGTTGCCCAAAGTCCTTTAAGTTATTCGGACTTTAGTGTTGCCCAGACGCAAAGCTGCGGAGATAATAACTCAAATGGTTGAGTGGTAAGAGCGTCTGCCTCTGGAGATACAGACTCGGGTTTGATTATGAGTCGAGTCAAATCAATGACTTTAAAATTGGTATTCACAGCTTTTCTGCTTGACGCTCAGCATTAAAGGGACAGTGTGAAGAACAAGCCGGCAAGTTTACTTGTTGTGCCGTTGGGAAAAGCAATTAGTGGGATTCCCCCATCTTGGTGTGGTAGACAGATGGCTGGCAACTCCCAAGCGAGCTCGTTATAGGTTTTTGATCGCTTTCTCGTGATAGGAGGATAAACGTGCCACTAAATACAAATAGATGGCCCCCGACACTCGTTAACGCCTCGTCGTAATTCTCTAACAAAGCGATTGTTACGTGATAATGCAACTTATGCGTTGGCAAATGCTACATGATTACAAAACGAGGCTGCTGATAAAAGAAACACAGTATGTGAAAAAGAGCCGCATGAAACTGGGCAAAGAGCCGCATGCGGCTCGCGAGCCGCGGGTTGGCCACCCCTGTTATATGCTATGAACCACAGTGTGTCTGTATCACCCTAACTTTTTTTAAGAAAAATGTCTTGGTCTACATTGCAATATCAGCGTCATTCTTGCTCTGCGCCTAATTGTTACAATTCCAAATTAATCACTAATGCTTCCCCACAGCCCCCACATCTCTGCCGTTTTTTCTCAAAACCTAACTACTACAATTGTCAAGTTTTCGAGATAATGAAGGTTTTATGTTTTCTTAAGCTAGCACAAAATCCTGATTGTAAAATTTTCTATTTCTTTTTCAGAGTGAGTCATTTTAAAGGCATGAATGAAAATTGATTTATAAAAAAAAAACTATCGATTAGTTTTTGAAAAAAGTGACTTGTTAGGTTTAAAAAAAATTCTTCGTTTAAACAGTAACAAATTTTTTTTCAAAACCTAACCACTACAAATTGGATTAAGACGTAACAGACGTCTCATTCCGGACTTGGGTTCAGTCACCTTGTTTCAACTTACAGTACTCGGAAGAAAACAAATAATTATATGACGTCATAATATGCCTCAACAATTGAAATGTAGTGGTTCGGTTTTGAAAAAAATAATCGGTAAAAAGTTGGCAAAAATTTTTTTTGCGAGTAGTTGTTAGGTATCCATTTTAGCATAACTAAATAAGTTAGCACTTTGATTTTTGTACACAAAATAAAACATCGAATTTCAATTCGAAAACTCCAAAAAACATTTTTTTTGAAAAATTTGTAGTTGTTAGGTTTTGAGAAAAAACGGCAGATCTCCCCCAATACTTTCCTACACCCCAAAGCACTTCCCCACACCTCCCCCCACACTTTTCCATACTTCTCCCAACACTTCCCCACACCTCCCCCAACGCTTCTTCACACCCCCAACATCTCCCTCCACACATACCTACACTCCTCCACGCTTCCCCACACACAAGGGTGGAAACCTAAACCTGAAAACCCGGTTTTGAAAGAAATTTTGGAAACCCAAACTGAAACTGACACCTATTCAGCCAAATTTTTGAAAACCTAAACTTAAACCGAAACCGTTTTTTCTTGAAACGTCAAAACCGAAACTAAAACTAAAATCTGTTCAAAATTTTCTAAGGTTTTGGGTTTTAAAAATCGTCATCACCATCATTACCAGAACAGTTCCTTTAATGCTGAGCGTCGAATAAAGAAGCTGTGGATACTAATTTTTGAGTCTTTGGTTTTTTCCGGACTCGGAATTATACCCAAGTCGACAACTTCTGAAGCAATTGCTCTCCTCACTCGGCCATCTGACCTGCTACTTATCATCGCTATATAACAAAAACGCTAAAAAATAGAGCACTTAAAAAATCCGTATTCAAAATAAAATAGCTTTTTTGAATGAAACTTAAACCGAAACTGAAACCCAGAAACCGAAGTTGTGCGTAAGCAAAACTGAAACCGAAACTGAAACCTATTTTTCAACAGCCGTAAAACCAAACCCAAACTGAAACCTGACATCTGAGTTTCAACACACCGAAACTGAAACTGACACCCTAACGCCAAGTATCCAGGTTTCCACCCTTGCCCACACACTCTTCCATCCCTCTCCCAAATCTCTGCACACACCTCCCCATACACTTTACCACATCCCCCACACTTTTTCCCACTCCCTTCACACTCACCCCATACACTCTCCCACACCACCCCAACACCTCTCCTCAGCCCCCACACCCCAACATACTTCCCCACACCTGTTCCCGCACTTCCCCTCATCACCTTCATACCTCTTTTCACCTTTCCCAACACATTTTTCCACACCTCTCTGCACACTTCCCCTCACCCCCCAAATCTCTTCCCACACCTACCTTCACCTCCCCCACACCCCAGCACATTTCTCCACAAATCTCCCTAACCTTTTCCACACCTTCACCACCACCCCAATTTTTTTCACCTCTCCCAACACACTTCCCCACACGTCTTTTCACCTCCCCAACCACATTTCCCACACCCCCACATCTCCCTTCACCTCTACCCACACCCAAACACACTTCCCACACCTCTCCCAACACTTTCCCACATCCTCACCCACCCCCCGATACCTTTTTTCATCTCCCCCAACACACTTCCCCACATCTCTTCTCACCTCCGCCTACACCCCAACACACTTCCCACACCTCTCCCAACACTTTCTCACATCCTCACCCACCCCCCGATACCTTTTTTCATCTCCCCCAACACACTTCCCCACACCTCCACATCTCTTCTCACCTCCGCCCACACCCCAACACACTTCCTCACCCAGCACTTTTCCACACTCATATTTCTCTATAAGTAGATTCTTCTTTTGTTTTAACCGTTTATAACGGTAGCTAGTTTTATCAAAAATCTATCGTTTTTATTAAAAATCTTTATTATAATGCTGACGCTAATCCATTCTTCCTGAGATTGTAAAAGAGTTAAGCAATATCATACTATTTTAATCAAAATATAGGCAAAAAAACAAGGTTTTGATAAAGAAGGATAGGCACTTTCATGCCAGGTTTTTTCTGCAGCACCAGCTACAATTTTAATTGCCATATATTGAAGACGATTTAATTTCGAGTGATAACTATGGCCTACCCCACACAGCTAATCCGTGGGTCAAATGAGTGTGGGCGAGGGCATAATTAGTTTTAGGGCAGTCAGAGGTAAAAAAATATTTTTGTGTTTGCTATCAGCATTACTGTGCTATAACACTAGCCTGCTACTGTAAAACTATTATAATTGTCAAGTAGTGATAGAAGAGGCATAAATTAATGTTAGACCACAAAACACCGTAAACAGGGACGACTCATTTATTAGACTGCAAGCAAGGGCGACAGCAATAAAATCAAGGGAAATTTTTAATTCAGTGTGCTCAGCCTATAACAAGCAAAAAACAATATAACTCATAAAATAAGTTGCCTACAGCCGATACTCATTGCCAATCCTTGTGTGGGATGCACAGAGCTGGATTAACCATTAGGCAAACTAGGGATGTGCCTTGAGGTCACGGAAAAACACAGGCCACTTTTCTCAGGAAAGCAATTAAATTTGAGCTATGGAAAACATAAAATAATTTTTTATGAACTTTTCACAAATTAAAATGGCGCTTCTGTGTTTCCAAAGTAGTAAAATTCTGGTGAAACTGTGCTGATACTGGTCCTAATGTCATTGATCAACCGTCAAAATTAGGTTTCCTTATAACATAGACTTGACCTTGCCAGTGTAGACAATTGTATATCCATTATAGTGATAGCATAATGTTACTCATTGTTTGCTTATCGCGTCATTAATCATTTTCTTTTGTTTAGTAAAATAATTAAAATTTCGATTCATATGCAAGTTTTGGCAGATCAGCTTGGATTGGCGTCAAACTGTTTATTAGCCTTGTAGCAGTAAATAGTATTTTGACTCCATAAACTTGTATGTTTGTAGACCATACCTAATGGTGTGTTTTTGCTTATCGAGTAGTGCGAGTCTGCGACTCATTTCAGGAAAGGTTAATGAACTTAAAACTATTAAGCCAGTTATACACAAAAATCGCGATGAGTATAACTTAGCCTAGCTGAGCTGAAGGTCCTGTTTACACGACTTTTTTTAGCCCGGCTATCAGCGGACCGGGTAGCCTACATAACAGCAAATGAGCGGTGACTTATATCGAACTTAACCGGAATAATCTAGATTACTTTAAAATTAATGCAAGTTAGAACTGAGTAATTGGATAGGGCCACTAATAGTCTACAGAAGGTTGCTGCATTTTCATGCTTTAATGTTTGAAAACTGTCGGCCTACCTCGGTGTACTGACACTTACGTGTACTGAAAGAGAGCTGCTACTTAAACTGATTTCGACTCAGTTATCGCTGAATTCGCCACGATAAAATCAAGAAAAGTTAGCATTTAATATATTATGCACCAATTATTCGGTATTGTACACCGAGCGGTAGCGGATCCAGAAAATCTTAATGGGGTGGGAATGAGATTTCAAACAATAAGCTACTGGATATATGCTGATGGTGTGGATGAAATACACCTAAAAGGATACATCACGAAAACTGTAATGGTAGTGAGAGGATGCATCTTTCACATCCCCCCCCCTTCTGAATCTGCCCATGAAAACGAGTAACATTTTCAGCTTGTATTTTGAATTATCAAATTTTGTTAAGAAATAATGTTTACTCGTAAGGCTGTTTTGTTTTTATATTTACTCTTGTGATTAGTTTAGGCAAGTCTAGCAGTAGCACCAAGTTTGCTAGAAAAATTTGGGGGGGATAGTTAATATTTGGTTGTTAAAATAAAAGAAAGCTATTTTTTGGTCGATTTTGGACAGAAGAGCAAAATAAAACGTCCGTAACCTAATTTTCGGTGCACTTTGCACTATAGAATCAGAATCAATTTATTGGTTTGCGCTAACATAGTCACCGTAATTGCAATCAATGAAAAGAGTGCTTGTGTTTCACATAACGCATAACGCATTAGATTCATGCAGCTATGCAGCAACAAACTGGACAGCGAAAGACCGATTTATGGTCATCGGAAGTCGAGCTGCCCATTGGCAGTTTGTGTCTGGTTTTTAAAAGGTGCAGCATACAATACAAGCAAAAAACGAAAAAGCAACTTAACGAAAAAGCTCAAAAAGGCACAAAAAAACGTAACAACACACTTCAAAAACTTGTAAGAGACTGCACAATTAACCCTTTAATGCCTGTGGTATATTGCACCTCTTGCAACCAGTTTGACAAAAAAATTCCAACTACTTTTTGAGTTATTGAGCTTTGAAAAAACAGCCGATTTTCGTAGTAAAAAATATTGTTTGAAGTCAGAGGTGGGCATTGCGAATGCACTGACGTAACAATGCCCATTGCGACGTTGCGTTCATTGATAAATCGCCGATCCACCATTGATGAATTTCTGTCGAATCATTGTCGAATGACACTTACGCATTTACACTAGGATTTTGCAAATCGAACCCGTCACGTATCTATTCCGGTACTGGCTCTTCTATTCCGGTACCGGTGCTTGAAAAAGAATCTCTATCTCTTACATACGACTCAGCAGCGGTTTCACTCAAATCGCTCATTCTTTTTAAGTTATATACCTTAGGCTACCGTACTCTAATTACTGGTAGTCTCTTATATCTAAAACTAACGACTGGGTTAGGTTTTTCCGTCGTTCTGTACTCAAAACAACAAACTTCAGCTAAAATTTTTCATGTTTTGATCTTAGACATGGCTTAGCGGTACCGCGCGCAAGTGATAGATCCTATGTGACGGGTTCGATTCACGGCTGTAGCCGATCGCATTTGACATATATATTCTGGGTGGCTGCGGACTCGCAGAGCGCAAGCTCACTTCGCAGTCTCCCTCAATTACTGTTGAATTTTTCAGTTCAATATAATTTGAAAATAACCTCAGTCATATATTATTTATATATTTCTTACTTATTGTAAGGCCTAGCCCTAGTAAACTAACCACTGCACTTTTCCGACAAATCATAAAGTAAAATAATATAAAATGCCTTGCGTTGCGTAGTCTAGAAAATGCACGCAGTGATTCGCAAGCGACACACACAAACAATGCAAAACTTGCGCATGCGAGCGCAAGCATAAAATTTTGTCCTGCTAAATTCCAATTTGCAAGGGACAAATTAATGTTTCGAGTTCGACTATAACCAAAGTCTCGTCAGCCTTGCCACGCACAGCCAATCCAGGCTAAACTCATTCCAGACTGTAAAGACTCTTTTTTGCATTGCTTTACCTGGACATCTCGACTTCACCTCTTTTCTAGGTTGTGCCCTATTTCTGGCAGGCGACTGACCCCAAACAACGATACCCAATGAAAGAACCTACAACCACTAACCCACAACTAAGTTACCGGTAGCCTAACTAGCCCACATCACTAGAAGCCCCCATGGCAACCCACTCATTTGCAGCTGCTGACGCGTTTTGACCTTATTATGGTCTCATCAGTGCAGCATAGCAACCTCCCACCTTCCTGAAAAAAAAAAAAAAATTCTAACCTTCAAAAGAACTACACATCCCAAATCTAAGCCTCTACTCGTTCTGCTCAAGGTAGAAAATTTGAAATCAAACCTTCAAAAAAATAATACGGGCTGGACTATGATGTCACAGATTCCCTGTAAACAGTCGATAAGAATAGAAATGACCGGTTGGTTTGAACATTATTTTTCCGGTAATCTGAGAAGGAATTTTTTGTTTAAGGTTTGTAACTATACCAGTTACCAAAACCTGCAAAAAAACTCTCTGCCCAACCAGTTCGCCCGTGAAAAAGCGGGGGACAAGGCAGGCACTGTGTCTGCGCATGCAGCCCAGAAAACACAGTGAACGTCAGCGCTTATCGGTGGTTTAAACATCAATATTCCGGTACGTTTGTCGAACCGCATGTACAGTTACAGGATCCAGCAAGATGATACAAAGAAGGATATGTAAGTCAAATAGAATTCTTCTTTCCTACACTTCTCCGATAGGCACCCCCAAAGTCAGCCAACAACAAAGCTCAAAGTGTCAGGGTAAGAATAGGTCCAACAATAAGAGTACAGTCTTTTAATGGAATGGAAAATGGTACTCCCTCATACAGGTGGGAATTGAACCATCCATTTCTGTCATCAATTATGAGTTAGAGGAGAAATTTGCAAGGGACAAATTAATGTTTCGACTATAACCAAAGTCTCGTCAGCCTTGCTACGCACAGCCAATCCAGGCTAAACTCATTCCAGACTGTAAAGACTTTTTTGCATTGCTTTACCTGGACATCTCGACTTCACCTCTTTTCTAGTAGTAGTAGTAGTAGTAAGTTTATTTGTTTACGCTGACACAGTTCCACATAGCTGATACAATTTAGCGAAAAACAAGCATTTGAGTCAATAGGTTGGCAACTAAGGTTGTGCCCTATTTTAGATGTCCAGGTAAAGCAATGCAAAAAAGAGTCTTTACAGTCTGGAATGAGTTTAGCCTGGATTGGCTGTGCGTAGCAAGGCCGACGAGACTTTGGTTAAATTCCAATTGTTTACATCAGGTTGCTGACGTCAGAGGTGGGCATTGTGATATAATTTTTCTTGTAGTAAAAAACTACGGACTAAAAATCGGGTATAAAACGGCCCATAAAATGAAAACGGGTCATTATTTTTTTGAAATTTTTGTGAAAAGTCCATACTAGCACAGTTTACTTGCATAAACTGTTGAAAAAAGGCAATGCCAATTTCCGTTACAGCCCTTCTTTAATCTCATAGTTCTGGGGGTGAAAATATGTCCACATATGGGGACATTGGTCGTTTGCGACAAGAAAAATATAAAAACTCATTTCAATTTTCGCAAAGTTTTTCGATATTGCCAAAACCTGCAGGAGCACAAGGGGCGCATGGATCACAAGGACCGCTCCTTGCAAGAGCACAAGGCCCGCTAGGAGCGCAAGTGAGTTATTACTAGGGGTTAGTTAAGCTAGGGTAGACCCTAACTCCTATTATAATAACTCACTTGCGATCCTTGTGCTCTTGCGAGGGGCCCTAATCCCTAGTAATAACTCACTTGATCTCTATATCGCCTTGGTTCAGGCCATACTTGAGATTTGCCTTGAGGCCACGAAAGCCTTAATCCGACACTGTGATGCATTCTCCTTCTCGCAGCCATTAATCTGCGTATAAAGCACCAAAGACGGGCAGATATTATTTTTTTCACACAAGGCCGGGTTGCCGGTTTTTCTCAATCCAATCGGCATCAAGTTTGGATTGGCAGTGAAGTTAAAAACGCAGGATTGAAGTTGTAGTATTGCTCAGCTTGCGTTCAATGCCTATTAGTTCGCCCTAGACTTGCAGCAACCAGCACGATATTCCCAGAAAATCTACAAGCAAAATAATATCCTCGACCCGACAGACTCGGATACAAAACTTAAATATCCGAAAAAACAAATCTTTGTTATCTCCGTTATTATTACTTACACTTATGTTTCCAACAAAAAAATTGCCAATCATACAAAACACTCCAGTATTTTAACACAAAACCATTATACGTTCATGATGCTGATCAGTTAAGCTTGTTACGGTAAGTTTATATTTTTTGTATCAAAATAATTCTAAGGCTGAAATGACTGCTTACAAACCTGGTCGACGGTCAGGAACAAAGACAACAGACCAATCGCAACCCCAACGTCCCCTCTACCATCGGAGCAGTTATAGGGAATAATGTAAGTGTGTGTCGATATTGCCAAAACCTGCAGGAGCACAAGGGGCGCATGGATCACTTCTCGAGATTGTTTGGCCTATCTTCTGCTACAGCAAACCGGAAGAAAAACGGAGAAAAGAAAAGAAGACAGTCACAAGAACAACAAATTCTGAAGACAAATTTAAAAGAAGTCGCTTAATTATTAATCACCCAGGCCGCACTTATCTATAGGCTAGGCAGGCTAAAGCCTATAGGGCCTCGTCACGAACAACTAAAACCTTTTTTTGATTGGACGTCGGCCATCCAGACCTTTATATACGTAGAGATGAGTCTAATCATTAATCATTATAGGTACTGGAAGTAGGGGGACCCTGGCCCCCTCACTTTTATTTCAGGGGGGCCTAATTTACGCGTTTCTTTCTACAATAATACCTCTGCATGAATGTGTTTGAAACTTAGTACGTCTGCCATGAAATTACAGTTAAACCCAGGAAAGAGCTTAAATCCAAATATGTTTTCTGTAAAATTTTGCTTGTGGGGTGGGGAGAACAGAAAAAGCGTAATCTTCTTATGGCAAAAAAATTAACTTGCGTCTTATTAATGTCAAAATGAGCATCTTGTCGTATAAAAGGCAAACCAGAGATTGGTAGCATTTGAGCCAGGGGTTCTCAACCGAGGCTCTTGGCCCCCAAAGGGACCACAGAGCACACAGTGTACTCTTGTGAGCCACGATGCCACGATGGTAGGAATCATTAATGAATTATAGCAGACCGGGACTTTTAAACTTACACACTATTGGGACCCCGGTCTTTTAGAAGTACAAACAAGAGGCCATGGCTCAGAAAAGATTGAGAATCACTGATCTAAGTTTTTGGTATGGAAAAAGTATTTTACAGTACGTTTTGGGAAGAGGCGAAGGTAGAGCAGTTGTCGCTAGTGTCGTTTATGCTAAACTTTGAGTACATCACAACGATAGCTACCTCATTAACTCGGCTCTCAGTTTAGGACTGACGGGCGATTTGGCGAAGCATTAACAGTCAGTCAGCAACGATGAGAACTATGTCAGATAGGAAGTTATGATTTTGTCACGAAAACATGAATATAGTGTGAGAAATTTACGCTGTGCTTTCGCAATCACTACACTCTCTCCCTGGTTAAAAGAAAAAAAAAGTATCTATATGTATATACAATATCACGGTATATCATCATCAACGCAGCAATTAAATTTAAGAAAAGTAGCTATCGTTGTGATGTACCCAAAGTTTTGCATGTGACTCTACAATAGTAAGCAATAGCAACTGAACTCAAAACTAGACCCTTCCACCAATGCAGCCTATTGTATGCCCTACTATCTGCACTGACTTTGCAGACAGTCACTCAAAAGAATTGTTGCCTACTGTATTTGCAGTGTAATTTTTCAAATGCGAGGGGCGGGGCTAATTTTTGGGGAGGTGGGAGCTTTGCTTTTTTTAGACGTAATTTTGACGTGAACCAATAACTTTCAAAATCGATAAAATAAGCAGCTGTCATAAAATAAAAGCGGCGGACTGTGCAAAATATCTATAGTCTAGTTTTTAAATTTTTTTCTATAAATATTGTTCAGATCAACAGTACTTTTGATTAAAAATTTTTTAAAACCTCTACAGCCTGTTTCTCGCTGAGCGCGGTCTTCAGGAGGTGTTCTTATTCAAATAGAATCCTGGCTCTGGCTTTAGTCATCGAGCTCTCTGCTGTATCGCCGATTCAGTAAATTTTTTTCAATGTATTTAAATTTTTTAATTCACTTTGCTTTGCCGTGCAGTACTAACCCTCGCGATTCCTTTGCAAACAAAATTAATTTTTTTAGTCAGAGAAAGCAATTAAAATGTTTCGATTTTAGTTTTATGCGTGGCGATACGATTTATGAAGTTCTACTATTTCTCTACGCATTACCTTATCGGTGTAGGAAATACCCTAATTTGGAATTGAGGTATTAATCACATCAACTTTATCTTTTCATGTACTCAAAAAAAAGCGTACTGCTCTTGTTGTTTCCGCGACCGCACACGTGACATAGAGCCTATAACCGTGAAACCTCTATTTGAGAGCCACACGACCGCAGCGCTTTATTTTTTAACCCTCCTCTTCTCCTATTGTGGCGTTCTATCAGAGGTGGTGTTCAGTTCACACAATAAGATGGTGCTATATATTGTTTGACTATAGCTGGTCAAAATTTTGGGAAGATAAATTGAATTAATATAAAGAAAAAACTTATAACAGAGTTACCACTTTATGTTTAAAGAAAAATATCTATCGTAACACAGTTAGTGATAAGTAATCAAATATTCAATGCGGAAAATCAGGTGACACGTCTCTGCGTAGCCGTCCTCGTCATTTTTAACACCTTCCCATGTAGTGGCATTACATGTGGTGTTACATGAATTAGAGAGTGGCGCTTTATTTTTCAATTCTTCCCGTATAGTGGCGCTCAAATAGAGGCTTTACGGACGGTTATGAGATTTACAGTAGCTGTAAGTTGGGGTTGCTAAAACAATAAACTTTAGCTACACAATTATTACCCTGTCCACGTGTGTAATTTATGTAAGCTTTAGACCCACGGTTCTTGATTCTAGTTTCTGCATCACAATTTAATTTTTGATGCAGAAACTAGAAGCAAGAACCGAGGGTCTGAAGCCCTCATAAGTTGGACATGTTACGTGTGGACTAGCTAAATATGGGTTGTAAGCGAAGGAAATCTGATCATTGCTTTTGGGCCTCCCCACTTCAGAAATACTTCCGCCATCGCTGCTAATCACCATTGCTTCATTGATCAAATAGCCTAGGGACCCTCTTTGTCTAAATCCGGCCCTGATAATCACGAAAATGTTTACATGCAGAACCGGTAACAAGATAAGTTTAAAAAAGTTGAATTTTAACTTCTTCACAAAACAAGTTCTTTATATTTATTGCGAATTGTGGCATTTTTAATGGACTTATTTAATGGACTAAATTAAGAGTGTTGATCCCAACAGCAAGCCAGTAACATAATGCCGCTTAAATAGGCCTACAAATTTGTGAAATATTTTAATAGCGGCACATGTTAATGCAATTGCTTTAGTTTATGACATCACGATATTGAGGCGGAGACAAAAATGGAGTTAATAGTAATTCTGTTTTCATTACGATTATTTCAGCCGTCGAATTGTTTTTTTTCCGATAAAGGCTTGGTTTCAGTGTACTATGTCGAAACAGCTATGGGTTGTTTTTTATTTGCAATTTATATTGTCTTTCTCAAAGATATTTTCCACACATCTTAAAACAAACTCTACGCAGGTGTAGCTATGAGTAAATTTCTCGGACACCCGTCCAGCTGAAAAACTTGACCTTGCAATAACTCGCACTTGTATTGTAAATCAATTCAGAAGAGGAGTTTTCAACCAAGAGCCACGAGGCTCTAACTAAAGGGCCGCAAGCGCAAGATTTATTAACCTGTTAGCGACAATTAACCAGTTATAGCCAGCCGACAGCTGCAGCTACTACCAGTAAATTAAAATACGCACAGAAAATTTTATTGCTGAACAGGGTGCCCACTGCCCACTGATGTTAGAGAGTATTCAGAAAGGGGCGACAAACCATAAAATGTTGGGAACCACCGATCTAGAATATTCCACTGAACACTCATAGAAATCTGACATGTTTGCTGGTGATCAATTTTTATCGAATTGCTGTCCTCTTTAAAGCGAATGAAGCTGTAATGGTTTAGTAGGAGCAAAACCTACGTTGCTTTTATTTTTTTTCCTGTGTCACTGTTGGTCATCAAGCACTTTGCATAAATTGCAATTTTAACAATAAAAAGCTGAGAAGGGAATGCAAAGACTTCGAGTTTACAGCTTCCAAAAAGAAAAGACTTTTCAGGGGCTTACCCATGGGGGGGCGCTGGGGCCGTTTTTTGCCCTATTCTCCCTCATGATGAAAGTTATGAAACCCTTTTTAACCTACTGTATCTTTGCTCTGATCATTTCTTCAAAGGATTAGATTCATTATATTTCCAACTTCAAAAAAAAAAAAAACACTTTCAGAAATAACTTACACGGTAGGTCTATTGTAAAAGATTGGGGGTGAACTATAGAACTAGGTCTTTGGTATTTTTGCAACTTTTAAAAACGGTGTGTTCTCTTTCAGGTTGTTGTTTCCCGACTCGCTCAAAACCTTATTGACTTGGTCGCAGAAGCAAAGATGCGGGCGCAGTCGGCTGGAAGACGATACCTTCGCTTCGACATGTAGGGAAATTGCAAAGTGTGCAAATGTGCACTTTGCGTGTCCGTAAATTTAGCTTAAGTACTTGACATACAATCGCACATTCATTAAAAACAAGAATGAAGTTGATACTGACGACACAGTAGGCGTGCCAGGAAATTTTGATGTACTAGTCGAAACTAAGTCTCTCAAAATTGCATTTCGTTGGAATTTTTCTCGTTAGGCGCGTCTACTTGTACAGAAAATTTTTATATACAACCGTTTTGTTTCCAAAGCGAGAAGCTTTTGAGTAGGCTATGATCCTATATCTCTTTTTAAGTTCAATTTTAAGATTGAAATGCTCAGAATTTATTTATTTTAGGTGGAGATATCAAACGATTCCACCTGACGCAAGGGCGTTCATTGAGGGTAAGTGTGTACCGCATAAGCATTACGTGATTGGCGAGACCAACAGGCAGGGGTGCAAATCTAGGTTGAGCATTGGGAGAGATGATTCTGCAAAATTGACCATTTTTTGTCATTTTTCGAGTTGGGAGGGGGGATGATTTAGCAAATTTGACACCCTCGCGCGGTTGCCCAAATTTTTGTCCACCACAGTGAAGTGCAATGAAGTAAAGACTAAACACTTCCCAGATGACCAATTTTTTGCCTAAAATGTAGTAAAGACCGAAAAAAAAGTGATCTAGTTCGTCGCTGATGTGGGGCAAGCAAATATTGAGGGGGATGCAACTGAATTATTGGGGGGGATACATTCCCCCCATCCCACCCCCTAGATTTGCACCCATGCCAACAGACTAAAGAGCTCATGGCCTACCTCTATTTGTTATGCTTAGGCCGCGATATTACCACACTAGTGCTTCATGTTTCCTAACGCAGAAAATTGCGAAGTTAGTATTTTATCGATTGCTAACCCTCCTTCACCTTAAAAATTATATTCTGGATCAGCCCTTGTCAACTACAATCATTTTTGGTGCAGCCTCCCGCCACTGCATTGCTTTCGTATCACTGATTGTGTTTATTGGGTAGCAGGCTTGTTTCGTAATTTTTTATTTTTTGGTCGGGACCATTCTTTACAAAATGTGAAGGTTGCGCTGTATGGGGAGTTCTCGTGTTACGACGAATACGATCAGGGAGTCTAACTGTTTAATTTTTCCGGTTCGGATTCGGTTTGGGTTCAACAGCGGTTTCAAATTCGGTTCAGTTTCGGTTAAGATTCAGATAAATTGAAACGCTTCGGTTTGGGTTCGCTCCAGTAAAAAATATTCCAAAACCGGTCTTCAATTTCGCAGTAAAAAATGGTATAATTTTAGTGACACAATTTAGAAAATGAAACTACAAAGCAATTTTTCTTCGCATTGACAGGCCAATATAATGCATTAAATGCTTGTGGTTAAGCCAATTTCCAAATAATTAAATTGTTACTATGCTGTGACACCGGCGGTTTATACTTTGATAAAGAAACATACCTTCACATTGACGGGCCAATGTACTGTTTGTAGTGCTGAGCAAGTTCTGCATTTCTTTGAATATAAGCCACCTTCAAAGTGACGCGAGTGACCTCACGGAGCGAGCCGCTTTTTCGATCGGTTCGGTTAAGGTTCGCGAGTAAGCTACTCACATTATTCGGTGCAGTTCCGGTTTGCTCTTTTCGGTTTTGAAAAATACGGTTTGGGTTTGGTTAAGGTTCGACAAAAATAGCGCAAAACCGGTTTATAAAATTCCGGTTCGGGTTTGGTTCGATTCCCTGGTTACGATGTTTTGAGGTTACGAACGCGCTCCACAAACAAAATTAAAGCGGTAAGCGGCAAGAATCAATATCTTACTCTAACCCGCTGTAAAATTACTGTGTTTACTTTAAACCTTGTGATAAGGAATTGTTTTCCCTTTTTCTAATGAAGCGCTTCTTTTATATTATTCGTAACAATATTTTTATCATAATAGTGTAGGATATAGTAAGTACAGTGCATGCGCATAAACTTATTTATTTATGATGTCCGACTTACTCTGAAATTCGGTGTACACTGGAACTTAAGAACGGATCAACTTTGTAGGTCGAGGACCTCCTGCATTTTAGTAAACGCTTTAAATGATATTAGCTGTGGCCGCTGTTATCATCGAAGTCGCCACCAGTGGCCAATGGCGTCACCAGCCCGAATTTTTTTATGGGATGGGGCCAGTAGTGATGTACCGATATCAAAATTTTGCCCGATACCGAGTGCGATACCGAAAAAAATTACCGATACCGATCCGATTCCCGATTCCTATCTAATGTAATACCAGTACTTAACGTAGGCCTAACACTGATTTTATAAAAACTGGCACGCAATGTTGCTGCTTGTTAAAATTCACCATGCAAACATAGGTATCATAAAAATATTTAGCTGAGGGTAGACAAATACAATAAGGGTGTGACATGGATCAAAGATTTTACATTATATAGAAATAATATCCATAATTTGTTGGCCATACTGCTTACAAGTATGTTTATAACTTCAGCCTACCATACACAAAATCGTATAGTCAATAAAATACAATTTTAAAAATCAAACCCTTTCTACTCGCTTTATTGATTTTTTGAATTAGCACAAAATACACCAATATTATATTGCAAGTCTCATAATTTTGAATTTCAGGTTGGTGATATGCCAAAGCAACCGATCTGAAAAAGTTAGCCTAAATACCACATGCTGTTTGGGCTCACTTTTTCAGAATGTTTTTTTGCATATCAGTATAATCGTACATTGCTGACGCAAAAGCAACTTCAAGTTTTGCAATCCCAGTAGGCAAATATCGCTGATTATAACCACTAAACTTCAACTAATAAATTTTGCAGATAGTCTTGTGTTACTACTTTTTTAAATTATTTTTGAATGTTTGTTGCTGGTTACTACCATTTTAAATGTCAAATCGGTTTTAAAAGAATCGGTATCGGATCGACAAATACAGGCATTTTTGGCCGATTCGATATCGATACCCCAAAAAACACCGATTACGATTAATCGGTACATCACTAGGGTTCAGATAAAACTTCCAGCCATTTGATCTTTAAAAAAAAAAAGGACAAACAGGGAAATGTTTTCTCCTTCGTTCCTCCCCCCAATGGCAAAACGAAAATGAAAGAAAGTGAGGGGAGAAGTTATGTTGCGAAAAATGTTCTTCAAAAAAAGAATTGTTGTTAGCCCAAAACTTTTAATTGCATAGTTCTCTCCATAAATGGTGTACTAGAAGAAAAGCGGTCTTGCACAACTACTAAAGTTTTTACATTTAAGAAAGTTCTTGTTATGTTGCTTGGCCAAGCTTGACCGTGGGATCAAGATAGTAATACGCAGCAGATGGCTCCAATTAAAATTAGAAAGAAGACACTATGAGGCAAGATTAAGATAATACAATAACCTTTGGATCCTTAAGTAATTGATTACCCACCACGCTTCTTGTTCTGAAATTAATATGAGGATGATGCTGGGTGATGTTACAGGGAGATTTTACTCGCAACAAAAGGTGCTAAAGTTAAAATAGAAACAACCCGAAAGAAAATAGCTTTCTTCCTTACCGAAATTCTGGATGTGATCCAGTTTAAAACAGCTACTCGTATATTCACATAGTCTTGCAATCTATCGAACTTCCTCCGTTTATTCATCATTGTTCGGTACGAGAAGATAATCGTTGAATCAAGAAACATGAAGCTTTTTGCACAGTTCATTTAAAGATGATTTCAGGTGCCAGAAGCCTATATTTGTGAATTGTTTTTCAGGACCTTCGTTAATTCGACATCGCCAATTTGACGTCAGACAAAACACTCTGCTGATCGTATTGGAGATTCTACGAGAATGCTTGCGTCCGTGATGCACCATTCTTCGTGTCCTGGGCACGACTTTAAACTGCATCCGGTGACAAGGCTCCATTTTGGGAGTTTTGGGGACAGTGGAATTACCCCTTAATTGTCATCCATTCCAAGCCTGTTCTGGCCCGGAGCAGTCTTACTTGTCAGGGCCCCAGCTATGGGTAAATAGTTCAAGTGGCCACAACTTTGCGTCAAGTCGGTTTCCAACAGTGATCTGGATCTTGGATTTTTCGTTTCTTGAGTAATTTTTGCTGCTCAGCTTTGTCTCCCGCTGCATTGAGATTTTTACTTCAAGATCGCGCTATTGACCTGTATGTCTGATTGGAAGCTGGCAAAGAAGATTAGACGACGAGCAAGTGAAGGCCTCTGAGTTCCTCAAGGCCACCTGCATTTGAGTTAAAGTCGTTCTTTAACAATGATAATGATTTAATTTAAGTTTTGGTGCTAAGGCGTTTGATTGGGCATGTTTTGTGTCACGTAGTAGTTTTACCAAGCTAAAAGTTTTTTTCTTTAATGACATGGAAAAGTTTTTTTCACCGACGACCTAATGGAATATCAAATAGATGCAAATCGTGTAGAAAAGTAAAAGCGTATCTTTTTTTTACGAACACAGTTACTTCAACCGCCTTCACTACTAGGTGTTATTTTTCAGCCCTCGCTGCTAGGTGTTATTTTTCAGCCGGGCCTATAGCTGATGGTCGTTATAATTCGCTCCAACCGTTTATACGCTCCTAATGTAACTACTGGTACGCATATATGTGGTAAATATTATAATGTATAACCATCATATAAAACCGGATTTAGACAATGAGAGGCCCCAGACTATTTCATTCATGAACCCCTATATAGCTATGAATGATCAGACTCATCTCTACGTATATAAAGGTTATGATGGTCGATCTTTAAAAAAAGGTCTTTGTTGTTCGTGACGAGGCTCTAGGCTTCAGCCTGCCTAGCCTATTGGTAAATCCCACCCTGGTAACCATCCATGATGATTTCAAATTTTACGTCTTAAAATAATGGCGCTGTAAAATACTGCTGTGTACATATGTAAAACAGAGATGGCTTTAAGCTAAGTGTTCCATGCATTTTTTTGAAAATTAGTTCTCGCCGAATTTACAAAATCATAACCGTTCATGTTTTTGTTGTTCAAATATTAAAAGTGACTTTGAGTCAAAATTTTCCGTTTATCTAGTAGAATTGAATGACTAAGACATATTTTGAATGATTTTGCTGCTGCTGCTGGTTTGTGCATTTCGTATTTTTGAGTATCAAATTGTATGCGTCCAAGTATTTTCAGCGGTTTCTTGGCTGTATTGTTTGTAATAAAATTGCTAGCAAACTCTCAACTGTACCGTTTGCCAAAATTATATGCGACTTTGCGAATGTGTGAGAAGTAAATGTTTTATTATTCAGGTCTTAATGCTACTTGAATAGGCTAAAAACTGCAAGCACAACTTCTTCCTAGTTTCCAAAAGTATAGATTTGGTAATTAAACTACAGCTTTTTGTATTAATTTTTAGTTCAGTGAAATGTACATAACTTTGCACCATTACTCTAGCGAAAGCAAGCGGAAAAAATGAAAAAACAGCGCTAAGTAATTAATTTTTCAGCACTAGGTGGAGGCTTTGCCCCCCTAGGCACTTGAGGTTTGAGTTTTGGGATTATAATAATGTATAAATTTTGGTTGGGTGATAATTCGCTATTTCTGCTATTATTTTTTGAAATTGTTCTTTGTCCTGAGATGGACAACATACTCCTAAGGTAAATTTGATGCAAGCCAGGTGTTGCAAAAAAAACTTTTAGCTGCGAACATATGCAGCTTAGATTTTATATTAGTGAATTACAGGCATCTTGGAAGATGGCAGGAGTTGGGCATCGAACCCTCGAAAACATCACTCGGCGAACTGCTTGATTCTCAAAAATTTTCAGGATCTCTAGCGTCTTCAAGCGGATAAAATATTTTTACTTTATGGACAAAGAAACGTAATCGTAGTTAATAATGTTACTTTGAAGTTAGCTAATTATATATTTTGTAAAGCAAAAAACACACTTGGGATGTTGCACCAAGTATGTTGTTTTACTTAGTGTTGCTAAAAAACCGTTTTTTTTTTTGCTTCGTGCTTTTTTGTTGTTGATCATTTTATAACTAATTGAGTAGTCTACCCAGTTTTGGCTTGTTATCAGCTCGCGACTGAAGCAAAACAAGGCTGTTTTTAATGGTACCGATATGTTAGTTGCAATGTCAAGTTACCATTATTCCATTAACAACAAAAATATAGCCTGCACTCATTGCTTGGTATACTAAAATGGCATTTATGGCATGACCTTGAGCCGTTTTGGGTGCCTTAAGTGCTAATTTGACCAGCCTAGCTAGTGTTTCTTCCCGTAAAGTCGGTACAAGAAATTTGGGTTTTGAAATTTCCCGTTTCCCGGGAAGTTTATGTCGGGATCCCGGGAAATGTCTTTGCATTAGTAAGGATTTCAGCGGTACTGATATATATCATTCCGACATATAAAATGCGTTAGTTTTGCGTTAATGCAAATTAAAAAATTTTTTTGCTCATTAAAAATTGTATTTAAAAATTAGCAAAATTTTTAAAACGAAATGTTTGTGAGATCAAAGTTTTTTCTTCAGTTTGTCGAAAAAATGGAAAAACTCAAGCTAAGTTTGTCAAAACATCATAACAAAATGCTAAAAATTAAATCTGAAATGCTGACAATCAGAAAAAATGTCAAAATAATCAAGGTCAAAAAAATTTACCGCAAAAATTTTTAAGAATTTCCCGGAATTCCCGAGAAATTTTTTGAAAATTTTCCCGTTTATCAGGTAGTTGAAAATCCGGAAAAAAGGAAAACCCTAAGCTTAGCCGTTAGCAGAACTTTTTGTCGGTCCTCTAACGGTCCAGTTCTATTGCTTTTTTCTAGTACTCGGCAGCTAACGAGCCGCAAGACCATTATTGAAAACCCTTTAAATTTATTTATTTTTAATGATACGCTCAAGCGATTTAATTTTGCAAACAAAAGCTTTCTTTGTTGTGTACCTTGTGTTTAATTTTTGCTCTGCAACTCGAGGTTAGGTGCAGCCAGCGATGGGAATCAAAATTTTAAGAACAGGTTCTCCTTTGTATCGTACTTCCTAACAACAGGTTCCCTCATAAAGGTCTAATGTCTGTAAAAAAAAGCAAGAACGGGTTCGCTGATTATCCTGACATTCCAAGAACGCGTTTCGCGCGAACCCGTGCGAACCCCCTAAATCCCATCACTGGGTGCAGCGAATGCAAGTCGTTTGACTGATTCAATGTAGATTTGGGTTTGATCTTTGAACGTATCAATTTGTGCAAGGTTTCTATGGCTCGCTATTATATTGACATTTCGCAGTAAAAAATTAAAATCTTTTTTGTGTACCGCTGCTGACTGCTGACACAATGAATTGATTACATTCGTTGTGCATCTCTTATTGCGATAACTGGTACAGTCGTAGCTCTAGGTTAAAACATCTGTTAAAAAGCAAACTGTTTTTCCCGATATGATATTAAAAACAGCAAAGAACTGATCATTTTATTGGAAGATTACCTATTTTCCGATAGTACCAAGCGCACCCAGGCTGTTGGCACAGTAAATATAAAGAGTATTAAAATCTAATTCGCATTACCTTACAATTTCCAAAAGTGTGTGACCGAAATACTCTCCCCATAAACGTGTTTTAAAACCCCAAATGTTCGAAATAGCAATACGCAGCAAATTAAACTAGATGGCTGTTGCGAGCAACTACTAATGGCTTCCCGTTAAAACTTTCTAGGGGCCCAAACATTGAACAGGGTATAATTACACGGAAAATTTGAAAACTCTAGTTTTTTAGGTTTACTTGGGAAGTGGGGGAGGTGTGGGAAAGAGTGGGGGAGGTCTGAAAAGGTGTGGGGAAGTGCGTTGGGGTGTGGAGAGAGGTGTGGTACACTCTTCCCCCTTCCTCAACACCCCCACACCTCACCTCTCCCACACTTTTTTACACTCCCTAGACCTCTCGCAACATCTTCCCACACACCCACCTCTGCCCATACTTCTCCTCATCTCTCTCCACCCCCAACACACTTCCCACACCTCTCCCACACCACAAACACACCTCCCCATGTTCCCCACACTACCCACACCTTCCTCACACTTTTCCCCATCCCCCACATTTTTTCTCACTTCCCCCTCGTCATCCCCTTACTTCTACCCACTCCCCAACAAACTTCCCACTCCTTCCCCACACTCCAATACACTTTTTCACACCTCCCCCACTTTTTCTCACTCCCCCACACTTTTCCTTCATCTCTCTCCACATTTCCTCCCACCTTCCTCTACCTTAACATGCTTCCCCCACACCCTAACACACCTCCCCCCACACCCTAACACACTTTCCCACACTTCTCCCCACATTTCCTTGCACCACACCTCCCCATACTTTCCCACTCTCTTCATACCTCCCCCCCTACCCAACACACTTACCCACACCCACCGGCCACCACACCTCCCCCCTACATCTCCACACCTCCCTACTACCCCAACCACACCTCCCCCTACCCCAACACACTTTCCACTTTCCCACACTTCTCCACACATTTCCTTGCACCCCCACCTCCCTTACATTCCCCCTAACCCAACACATTTCCCACGCCTTTACCCACACCCCAAACACACTTTCCCACACCTCCCCACACCCTAAACACACTTCCACACGACTCCTCCACATTTTCCACTCCTCCCCATACTTTCCCACTCTCTCCACACCTCCCCCCTACCCCAACACACTTCCCCACACCTCCCCAACACATCTTTCCAAACCTCCCCTTACCCCTCCCAGATCTCAACACACTTCCCTATTCCTTTCATATTTCCCCGTACTTGACCCAACTTCCCTAACAGCCAAAAATTCCCCAATTCCCCCACCAACCATACTCTCCCATACTCCCTCAAATTTTCCGTACTCCCCCGTGCTCTCCCCATTAGTGCTATTACGTCTATTAGTCCTATCAGTCCTGTTAGTCTTTTCAGTCCTAAAAGTCGTTTGCGAACTGCAAATGCTCTTCTGTTCCAAAATATAACCATATCAGTTTTTTGACCTTTGACTCCAAGTCACACAATCTGATTTGCCCATTCCTCTAACACATTAAGACAGACCACAGTAACGATATAACTGTTTAATATGTTTTTGTTTTAATGCTTTGTCTACTGTAGAGGGTTCTGGACCGATCGCCGATGCGTTGTTTTCCGAAGTTTTGTTCGTGGGATTGTTAATTGGGGATGCATTAGGAAGTCATAATTTTCTACTGACGTAATTTTTTCGTGAATATTCTGGGCAGATCTTTCCATTACGTAATTTCACTGGGTTAAAATTTGTGCTTGTGACGTCACAATAGTGTTTACTGTGGGTTGGTGTGAACTGTTGCATGTCATATGATTTCTCTTTGACGTCACAATCGTGTTTACTGTGGTTTGATGTGAGTTTTGCATGTCATATGATTTCTCTTTGACGTCAAATCGTGTTTACGGTGGTTTGGTGTGAATTTTACATGTCATATGATTTCTCTTCTTGTTTCTTTTTGAGAATGCCGTTGAACGTTCTCGAACATGAATTTAGAGTATAAATAGGCTTGAATTTTAGAGCGTATTTATTCGAGTGTAGATTTAGTGTGCGTAGAGTAAGCGATTTTGTTGTATGCCGAAGGGCATAACCTTGCTGTATAATGTTACTGAAAGGAGCAGAGCAGTGGTGCTTGTGTTTATTGAAAAGTAGCACGGTGAGTACCGTAGCTAAGTAAGTTAAGTTGGGTCGATTATGATATTCGTTTGGTGAAGATGGTCTTGGTTTTTTTGTGAGGTCAGATCTAAGAACGTATTAATTCCTACGGTTGGTCATTCAATTCTTATCAATCTTCCTGTCAGCGAAGCGATATCATTTTCTATTTCGCGACAACCACATTATAACTCATATCTACTTTCATTTAGATTTTATGAGGTTTTATAAATTTTATTACTTTTTTGACCTTTGTCCTCAAATTTGTCAGCGACATGGCCTAGCGGTACCGCGCGCAGGTGACAGATCCTATGTGACGGGTTCGATTCGCGGCTGGAGCCGATCGCATTTGACATATATATTCTGGGTGGCTGCTGACTCGAAGAGCGCAAGCTCACTTCGCAGTCTCCCTCAATTACTGTTGAATTTTCAGTTCAATATAATTTGAAATAACCCTCAGTTATTTATGACCTAAAGTGTCCAATCGTGAAACACTGCAACACCTCATGATGACACGTTTGCATTTAAAATTTCAAAACTCTAACTAGTTTGGTTTAGTTATCATAAGCTTTCGTAAAATTGACAAGTTTTTCGACCTTTGACCTCAAGTCACATGACCTGGAGTGTTCGATCATTGTACAAACTAAGATCACACTATAACACCCCTATACCAAAGGTTTGAAGTTTCTATCAATGTTCGTTTCGATTTTAAGAGGTTTCGTAAATTTTAACAGTTTTTTTACTTTTGACCCCGAGTCACGTGATATAGAGCGTTTGTAGTAGGTGCAGTGCAAGAACATGGTAAGGCACCACAACCCTGAAAATTTCAAGCTTCTACCTGTTTTTAATCAATAGTTATAAGCCATACTACATATTGCTTATTTGCCCTTTGTCCCCAAGTTACGTCACATGAAGGTAATTACTGTGGATATTTGTTTACGCTCATCGAAATGCATATGCAGTATACTGTATAAATTTAAAGGTCCTACCTGATGCCTTTCCCAAGTTATTAGCTTTTGGGTAGATTTTTTTCCAATTTCTTTATTTGACTTTTGATTTTTAACCTCTTGATCGCCACCCCCCAAAAGTTGTCAGACACAAGTTCACATGAAGACCTATCATTTCTGAAAATTTCAAGTCTCTAGCATCAGCGGTTCAAAAGCCTTAGGCGGCACAAACAACTGTTGAGATCTGTTCATTTGACTTTTGACCCTAAGTGACGTCACAAAAAGATAACTGTTGTGCATATTTTTGTTCCCCACATTGATATGCGTACACTCTAAAAATTTGAAGTAGGATGTGCTCCAGCGGCAAATGACTTAAAATTACGATTTTACTCCGCTTTGAACTCAGGAAACTTCTAGCCTAGAATATGACTTGTACGACTAGAAGCTTCTAAGCTGCTGATTTCTAAATGAATGCTTCAGCATTGCCTAACTACCCTATTTACTGTATTTGGCCTATTGTCAATAAAGCAAATCTAATTTTCTTACAATTCCAAATAACCCAGATTTGAATTCACTAGAAATATACAAACTCCGTGGCTGCTTGAGCTTGTGATACTTGCTAATGCTGCATGATTAGGTAGTGTAACTTAAAGTCCGTATAACTCACGTATAAGTTGCGTGGACAGGAACGGAGCACAGACAATGGAGCAAAAAATGTGTTCAGAAAGACAATCGCTCAGGGATGTAGTCGAAACTGCTTAGTCCGAGATCGAGACCTTTTAGTCGAGACCGAGACGAGACTCGAGACCTAATTGAAACCAAAAAAAATTTTGAAATCGAAATTTTTTTATTAAACAGTGAACACTAAAGGCAAAAATTTCAATTAAACCATGGTCTATAAATTTAAAGTGCAACCATGGTTTAATTGAAATTTTTGCCTTTAGTGTTCACTGTTTAATAAAAAAATTTCGATTTCAAAATTTTTTTTTGGTTTCAATTAGGTCTCGAGTCTCGTCTCGGTCTCGACTAAAAGGTCTCGATCTCGGACTAAGCAGTTTCGACTACATCCCTGAGCGATTGTCTTTCTGAACACATTTTTTGCTCCATTGTCTGTGCTCCGTTCCTGTCCACGCAACTTATACGTGAGTTATACGGACTTTAAGTTACACTACCTAATCATGCAGCATTAGCAAGTATCACAAGCTCAAGCAGCCACGGAGTTTGTATATTTCTAGTGAATTCAAATCTGGGTTATTTGGAATTGTAAGAAAATTAGATTTGCTTTATTGACAATAGGCCAAATACAGTAAATAGGGTAGTTAGGCAATGCTGAAGCATTCATTTAGAAATCAGCAGCTTAGAAGCTTCTAGTCGTACAAGTCATATTCTAGGCTAGAAGTTTCCTGAGTTCAAAGCGGAGTAAAATCGTAATTTTAAGTCATTTGCCGCTGGAGCACATCCTACTTCAAATTTTTAGAGTGTACGCATATCAATGTGGGGAACAAAAATATGCACAACAGTTATCTTTTTGTGACGTCACTTAGGGTCGAAAGTCAAATGAACAAATCTCAACAGTTGTTTGTGCCGCCTAAGGCTTTTGAACCGCTGATGCTAGAGACTTGAAATTTTCAGAAATGATAGGTCTTCATGTGAACTTGTGTCTGACAACTTTTGGGGGGTGGCGATCAAGAGGTTAAAAATCAAAAGTCAAATAAAGAAATTGGAAAAAAATCTACCCAAAAGCTAATAACTTGGGAAAGGCATCAGGTAGGACCTTTAAATTTATACAGTATACTGCATATGCATTTCGATGAGCGTAAACAAATATCCACAGTAATTACCTTCATGTGACGTAACTTGGGGACAAAGGGCAAATAAGCAATATGTAGTATGGCTTATAACTATTGATTAAAAACAGGTAGAAGCTTGAAATTTTCAGGGTTGTGGTGCCTTACCATGTTCTTGCACTGCACCTACTACAAACGCTCTATATCACGTGACTCGGGGTCAAAAGTAAAAAAACTGTTAAAATTTACGAAACCTCTTAAAATCGAAACGAACATTGATAGAAACTTCAAACCTTTGGTATAGGGGTGTTATAGTGTGATCTTAGTTTGTACAATGATCGAACACTCCAGGTCATGTGACTTGAGGTCAAAGGTCGAAAAACTTGTCAATTTTACGAAAGCTTATGATAACTAAACCAAACTAGTTAGAGTTTTGAAATTTTAAATGCAAACGTGTCATCATGAGGTGTTGCAGTGTTTCACGATTGGACACTTTAGGTCATAAATAACTGAGGGTTATTTCAAATTATATTGAACTGAAAATTCAACAGTAATTGAGGGAGACTGCGAAGTGAGCTTGCGCTCTTCGAGTCAGCAGCCACCCAGAATATATATGTCAAATGCGATCGGCTCCAGCCGCGAATCGAACCCGTCACATAGGATCTGTCACCTGCGCGCGGTACCGCTAGGCCATGTCGCTGACAAATTTGAGGACAAAGGTCAAAAAAGTAATAAAATTTATAAAACCTCATAAAATCTAAATGAAAGTAGATATGAGTTATAATGTGGTTGTCGCGAAATAGAAAATGATATCGCTTCGCTGACAGGAAGATTGATAAGAATTGAATGACCAACCGTAGGAATTAATACGTTCTTAGATCTGACCTCACAAAAAAACCAAGACCATCTTCACCAAACGAATATCATAATCGACCCAACTTAACTTACTTAGCTACGGTACTCACCGTGCTACTTTTCAATAAACACAAGCACCACTGCTCTGCTCCTTTCAGTAACATTATACAGCAAGGTTATGCCCTTCGGCATACAACAAAATCGCTTACTCTACGCACACTAAATCTACACTCGAATAAATACGCTCTAAAATTCAAGCCTATTTATACTCTAAATTCATGTTCGAGAACGTTCAACGGCATTCTCAAAAAGAAACAAGAAGAGAAATCATATGACATGTAAAATTCACACCAAACCACCGTAAACACGATTTGACGTCAAAGAGAAATCATATGACATGCAAAACTCACATCAAACCACAGTAAACACGATTGTGACGTCAAAGAGAAATCATATGACATGCAACAGTTCACACCAACCCACAGTAAACACTATTGTGACGTCACAAGCACAAATTTTAACCCAGTGAAATTACGTAATGGAAAGATCTGCCCAGAATATTCACGAAAAAATTACGTCAGTAGAAAATTATGACTTCCTAATGCATCCCAATTAACAATCCCACGAACAAAACTTCGGAAAACAACGCATCGGCGATCGGTCCAGAACCCTCTACAGTAGACAAAGCATTAAAACAAAAACATATTAAACAGTTATATCGTTACTGTGGTCTGTCTTAATGTGTTAGAGGAATGGGCAAATCAGATTGTGTGACTTGGAGTCAAAGGTCAAAAAACTGATATGGTTATATTTTGGAACAGAAGAGCATTTGCAGTTCGCAAACGACTTTTAGGACTGAAAAGACTAACAGGACTGATAGGACTAATAGACGTAATAGCACTAATGGGGAGAGCACGGGGGAGTACGGAAAATTTGAGGGAGTATGGGAGAGTATGGTTGGTGGGGGAATTGGGGAATTTTTGGCTGTTAGGGAAGTTGGGTCAAGTACGGGGAAATATGAAAGGAATAGGGAAGTGTGTTGAGATCTGGGAGGGGTAAGGGGAGGTTTGGAAAGATGTGTTGGGGAGGTGTGGGGAATGTGTTGGGGTAGGGGGGAGGTGTGGAGAGAGTGGGAAAGTATGGGGAGGAGTGGAAAATGTGGAGGAGTCGTGTGGAAGTGTGTTTAGGGTGTGGGGAGGTGTGGGAAAGTGTGTTTGGGGTGTGGGTAAAGGCGTGGAAATGTGTTGGGTTAGGGGGGAATGTAAGGGAGGTGGGGGTGCAAGGAAATGTGTGGAGAAGTGTGGGAAAGTGGAAAGTGTGTTGGGGTAGGGGGAGGTGTGGTTGGGGTAGTAGGGAGGTGTGGAGATGTAGGGGGGGAGGTGTGGTGGCCGGTGGGTGTGGGTAAGTGTGTTGGGTAGGGGGGGAGGTATGAAGAGAGTGGGAAAGTATGGGGAGGTGTGGTGCAAGGAAATGTGGGGAGAAGTGTGGGAAAGTGTGTTAGGGTGTGGGGGGAGGTGTGTTAGGGGTGTGGGGGGAAGCATGTTAAGGTAGAGGAAGGTGGGAGGAAATGTGGAGAGAGATGAAGGAAAAGTGTGGGGGAGTGAGAAAAAGTGGGGGAGGTGTGAAAAAGTGTATTGGAGTGTGGGGAAGGAGTGGGAAGTTTGTTGGGGAGTGGGTAGAAGTAAGGGGATGACGAGGGGGAAGTGAGAAAAAATGTGGGGGATGGGGAAAAGTGTGAGGAAGGTGTGGGTAGTGTGGGGAACATGGGGAGGTGTGTTTGTGGTGTGGGAGAGGTGTGGGAAGTGTGTTGGGGGTGGAGAGAGATGAGAAGTATGGGCAGAGGTGGGTGTGTGGGAAGATGTTGCGAGAGGTCTAGGGAGTGTAAAAAAGTGTGGGAGAGGTGAGGTGTGGGGGTGTTGAGGAAGGGGAAGAGTGTACCACACCTCTCTCCACACCCCAACGCACTTCCCCACACCTTTTCAGACCTCCCCACTCTTTCCCACACCTCCCCACTTCCCAAGTAAACCTAAAAAACTAGAGTTTTCAAATTTTCCGTGTAATTATACCCTGTTCAATGTTTGGGCCCTAGAAAGTTTTAACGGGAAGCCATTAGTAGTTGCTCGCAACAGCCATCTAGTTTAATTTGCTGCGTATTGCTATTTCGAACATTTGGGGTTTTAAAACACGTTTATGGGGAGAGTATTTCGGTCACACACTTTTGGAAATTGTAAGGTAATGCGAATTAGATTTTAATACTCTTTATATTACTGTGCAACAGCCTGGGTGCGCTTGGTACTATCGGAAAATAGGTAATCTTCCAATAAAATGATCAGTTCTTTGCTGTTTTTAATATCATATCGGGAAAAACAGTTTGCTTTTTAACAGATGTTTTAACCTAGAGCTACGACTGTACCAGTTATCGCAATAAGAGATGCACAACGAATGTAATCAATTCATT